>JAADWV010000569.1:0-21760 GCA_023336295.1 Pythium folliculosum | reverse complement strand
GCCAAGAAGCAGCGCCTCACCTACTGGCGCAGCCCGCAGTACAACTTCATGCGTATCTTCCTGTTCCCGCTCTTCGCTGTCATCTTCGGTACGACGTTCTACCAGCTCCCGTACGACTCGATCAAGAAGATCAACTCGCACATCGGTCTGATCTACAACTCGATGGACTTCATCGGTGTCATCAACCTCATGACCGTGCTCGAGATCACGTGTGCGGAGCGTGCGGTGTTCTACCGTGAGCGCATGTCGAACTACTACGGCCCGCTGCCTTACAGTCTGTCGCTGTTCTTCGCCGAATTGCCTTACCTGACGGTTGTGATCGTCTTGTTCGTGACCGTCGAGTACTGGTTCGTCGGCTGGAGCAACAACTTCGGTGACTTCGTCTTCTTCCTCGTGGTGTTCTACTTCTACACGTCGACGTGTACGTTCGTGGGCCAGTGGATGTCGGTGCTCACGCCGAACTCGAAGGTCGCCAACGTCGCGGTCGGTGCGCTTTCGTGCCTGTTCAACCTGTTCGGCGGCTACCTCCTCCCGAACCCGCGCATGAAGCCGTTCTACCAGTGGATCCAGTACATCATGCCGTCGTACTACTCGCTCGCAGCGCTTGCGGGTGGTCAGCTCGGTGAGTGCAGCGACGACAACAACGCGTGCCGTCAGCTGCCGAATGCAAAGGGCGTGCTGACGCGCGTGGACACGTGGGTCAAGGGCGAGTACAACTTCCACCCGGAGGCCAAGTACGGCTTCCTGTTCGCGCTGGTCGGTTTCTGGGTCGTGATCCAGATCGCGATCTACCTCACGCTCAAGTACGTGAGCCACCTCAAGCGTTAAGCGCGCGCGCGACTGTGGCCGTTGAACGGGTGACTCGGTGAGGGTTGTAATCCGATTTCGAAGCTCAAGACAGCAGTCTAAATACGTTTTTGTACTTGATACATACCCTTTTCACACCATTAAGCGTTTGAGTCTGGCATGTTGATAAGGGTTGTAGAAGGCTGACGAAGGAGGAAGGGTGAAAATGGAGGTGTTTGCAGCGCAAACCCGCCCGTGGAAGCCAACACGAAGCTGACCAAAGAGGAGGGTTACACTAAGCCCCCCGTGGGGTACGCGAGGGCGATGAAATATTACCGTTTGGTGTCTAGTGGGAGGTTGAGCTCGTTGGTGCTACACTTCGTGCAATGCTGGAGGAGAGACAGAGCGCTGTGAGAGGTGCCGGCGGCAAGCCAGGACTGACCCAGATATGAGATGGCTACATTCGGAGGACATGACCCACGCCAGCGATAGCGCAGAGCGTTCAACTAAGAGGCAACCACTCCACTGATCGGCTATCCCCTCCCACCAAACTCCTCGCCTGGATGTGGGAGTCTTCCGCAATTCGGTTTGACGAAGTGAGTCCGTCGCAGAGGACCAAGAAAATCTGTGACGCGCGCAATCTGGATACCGTTGCACTCAAAGATGGGTACAACTTGAAGTATTTCGGGTTACATTATACACCGTAACCCAATATAGGTTCGGGTGAAGGACGATGTCGACTCTCATCTTTTCCGAGTTGGCAGGCGTCGGTTAGATCCCTACACGTTTGCCACTTCAATTGAGGGCGGGCACTGCCTCGCCTCCGCGCACTGGCCGAGAGTCACTCTACGATCCATCCTCCTTACTTCTCGCCAGCGTCCTCACCGTCTCACCCGTGACGACGTGGGAGCAGCAACTGCCCAGCAACGCTAAAGGATAGTATCCTTATCACGTCTTGCACTACACCATCGTGGATGGCCAGCGCCTACAACGCGATTGCCGGTATAGGACTACTACGGGCGGAAGCTTTCTACGATCGTGCCGCGGTACGCGTCTTCGTTCATTCAGGCATCGCTTGCCCAACCCACCCCACCACTCAGCCATATTCCTCGCCGCTCGCCCACCAGTGGTGATGGCTGGATCCTGCGCCGTCGGCGAAGGATGGGCTACGCCTGCCCGTCTCGACGCTGCGAGGAGCGCTGTCCAGTGACGCACACGCCTGCATCTTTCTAGAATGAATCACTTCTCTGCTTCGGCTCCTCCCGCATGCGTCACTCGTGCGCGGCCTTGCGACGCCCTGGAGATCGTGGTGACGGCATGTGTGGAACACTCTCCTGTGCTGACGAGTTGCCGTTGACGCTCGGGCAGTGAGGACAAGCCAGGTTCAACTTGGCACCATGGACACGCGCGAACTGAACAGTATGGAAGATAAAATGCGCGCGAATCCGCCGGTACTGTACATATCTTCGCGTGGCGGGTCCGATCTGAACCGCACGTGCCTGTCCTCAGCGCCGTCTCCTCTCAGCTGCGCCGTGAAGAGGCAGCCAAGACCAACGAACGAGCGTACAATCCCGACACGCTCGGCTGGTCCGAATCCAGGACGCAACGCACCGAGCTGAAAGAGGTCGCTTCCAGAACTCATGGGAACAGTTCTTGTCCCACGCTAACAACGCGATTGCCACACGAAGAGACGACTGCGCACGCCACTCGCCGCCCACGCCCCGTCGACATGGGAGAGAGTGATCAGCGACACCGACAGTGTGAAAACGTAAGCCCCTGGCCTCGGAGCGCCGAGCCTCCGTCGGCGATGCTACTTGACCTGCTTGCTGCTCGATGGAGCAAAAGCCGTCCGGAGAATACACTTTTCGGCAATCCAGCAGCTCTTGTCTCCCATGCTGAGCTTTAGTCGGCGTATACTGTACCCTTTCAGCGTAACCTTCGCGCGTCTGTGCACAGCCGTTCGTGCCAGATGGTGCTGTAGCCAGAGTGGCTACAGCGCAGCGCTCGTGCTGGTCGCTTAGTCTACACTTGTTGGCAAGATTGGATTTGCGGACCAGCACGAGGATGACGTGAGGGGAGAAAAAAGACGCGGCACCGGTTGTCCGATCGTGGGTACACGCATGGAGAGTTCTCTGTTTCCTTCCTCGCTCTCTATCTCTGCGATATGTGCGTTCATTCCTGGGCACAGAAGGAAGACTTGACGCGCTGAAACTCAGCAATGCCATTCAGAACCATTCTGCGACGATAGAGGAAAATCCCAGTACGTATCACAAACGACTGGTCAGGCCTCGCTGCGCGTTTTTTTAGGGCAGTTCCCTACTGTACAGCAGGATGGAAAGATTTGGTTCACGCTGTGGCCCAGAAAAGAATCTTCCTCTCCACCTACAGCGGATTGTCTTTACCCCGAGCTGCTTGGCACCAGCTGGCTCGTGCGCTTTTGTTGGGAGGCAGGGGTTACAGTACGATGGATTTGGGGCGCCGTGGTTACACGTCACGTGCATGGATGGACATGGTGATTTGGGAGCCTATGCTGCCGAGGATCGAGGCCCCACCACTGATGTCAACAGAGGCTTTGGCGGAATTCCAACTGGTGATCAATGTCATGACCGGCTGCTGTATATGAGCCAAGAGGACATGTATCCTGGAGACACCCGCCAGTATGCAGGGCCATCTGCTCGCCGCATCTATTGGGCGCCGGCCGGCAGGTAGTACCAGGGGGGATCCGGCCTGAATGTTCATGAACGTGCAGATTCGTTTCCCCACATGGAGCGAATGAATAAACGCAGTAGTTTCCTTCTCCCTCCCTCCCTCTCTCTCTCGCGCACGCCAACCGCCCGCCTCGATTTGGATGAGAGGCGTTGTTGAAGCTGTAGTGTGCTCCGCTAGACGCGCGCCGCGCGGTGCTGAAGATAGCGGGGCGCCAGAGTTTGGCATCTCGCGTCAGAAACTCCTTGACTCGGCTTGGAGCCTCGAGAGGGTTACACCACAGCGTAACCACTTTGCCGACATTTCTCGTAAAATACAGCGATCTTGGGTTTTCTTTCCACAACCTTGAGAAAAAAACAGAGCGGTTGAGTGAGGGGTAGGGTATGTTCGCCATGTCTGGCTGCTTTCCACTTGGATTCAGTATAGTCACTGTTACAGATCGGTTGTTTCGGTCGCTGTACTGATCACTTGCGCTGAGTATGCCTCGAAGGTCGTACCGTCTGCGCTGGCTCGACAAAGTCGTCTCTGGTGCTACGGACCATCACTCCTCTCCCGCGCAAGGGGAGGCGATGGCGGAGAGCGGTGCAGGCCCGACTGGGTATCTTTATGAAGCATACAAACTTCAAGTCAGACTGGGCGAAACGGACCCCTCTCCTGCGTCAGTCGTTGCCTCCACAAAGCGACGCCTCCCTTTCCTTCTCCTCACTCTTCAATTCCCCCCTCCGCGGCCTCGTCGATCCAAGGACACCAGCGCCGCGCCAAGGGAAACCCGAAGGACGTCACCCCCTTTCTCCCCCCTTTCTCCTCTCTTCCCTCTCTCCAACGATGGCGGACAAGCAAGGACTCCTCCGCTCCGAGGAGAACGACGACGTGCCGGCGGTCTACCGGTCCCTCAACTTCAAGAGCATCCAGGACCCGTACTCGCACCATAACGACGACCTCACGTCGCACTACAGTACGATCCGCGCCGACGATGTTGACACGATGCTCTCGGGCGGCCTCGAGCGCTTCTACAAGAAGTACAACCACTTGTCGCACAAGATCAACCTCCAGTTGCCGACGCCCGAGGTGCGCTTCGAGAACCTGTCGTTCGAGGTCGACGTGCCCGTCGCGAAGAAGGCCGCGTCGCAGAACTCGGTCGGCTCGTACCTCAAGAAGGTGTTCACGCCCTGGGACCGCCCCGTGGAGGTCACCAAGACCGTGCTCCACCCGATGAGCGGCATCATCAAGCCCGGCTCCATGACGCTGATCTTGGCGAACCCGGGTGCGGGTAAGTCGACGTTCCTCAAGGCCATGGCCGGCAAGCTCCAGAACAACAAGAAGACCAAGATCGGCGGTGAGATCACGTACTCTGGCCTTCGCGCCGATGAGATCGATCTGATCAAGCTCGCTGGTCTCGTGGACCAGCGCGACAACCACATCGCGACGCTCACGGTCCGTGAGACGTTCAAGTTCGCCGACATGTGCATGAACGGCCGACCGGAGGACCAGCCCGAGGAGCTGCGCGACATCGCGGCGCTGCGCACGGAGTTGCTGATCCACATCCTCGGCCTGACGAACTGTTCCGACACCGTCGTTGGTGATGCGCTGCTCCGTGGCCTCTCGGGCGGCGAGCGCAAGCGTGTGACCGTCGGTGAGATGCTGGTCGGTGGCCAGAGCCTTTTCCTCTGTGATGAGATCTCAACGGGTCTGGACAGCGCAGCCACCTTCGATATCGTGCAGTCGCTGCGCACGTGGACCAAGACCCTCGGTGGTTCATCGGTGGTGGCTCTGCTGCAGCCGACGCCGGAGGTCGTGGAGCTCTTCGATGACATCTTGATGATCAACGAAGGCCACCTGATCTACCACGGCCCGCGCACGGAGATTCTGAGCTACTTCCAGGAGCGAGGGTTTACGTGCCCGCCGCGTACGGATCCGGCCGACTTCTTGATTGAGGTCACGTCTGGCCGCGGCCGCAAGTACGCGAATGGTCTGGTGGAGGTGAACAAGCTCGCGGTTACGCCGGAGGAGTTCAACAATCTGTTCACGCAGTCGAACATCTACCGCAAGACGCATGACCAGCTGAGCCGTGGCTTCAACGAGGCGAACTTCGAGAAGCCCGAGGACTTTAAGAAGGCCAAGGCCGTTGCGAATCTTGCGCGCTCGAAGGGCCAGTCGCCGTTTGGCCTTGCGTTCATCCCGAGCACCATGCTCCTGTTGAGCCGCCAGAAGACGATTTGGCTTCGCGATCGTCCTCTTCTGTGGGGCAAGCTGTTTGAGGCTCTGATCGTCGGTCTCGTGCTCGGTGTGATCTTCTTCAACTGTGACCCGAAGTACTACCTGCGAATGATGTTCTTCAGTATCGCCGTGTTCCAGCGCCAGGCGTGGCAGCAGATCTCGATCTCGTTCCAGCTGCGTCAGGTGTTCTACAAGCAGCGTTCGCGTAACTTCTTCCGAACGGGCTCGTACGCGATTGCGGAAAGTATTGTCCAAGTGCCGGTGAACCTCGCGGTCGCCTTCATCCTCGGCACGTTCTTCTACTTCATGAGTGGCTTGACGCGCACGTTCGATAAGTACATCGTGTACTTGCTGATCCTCGTCGCTTTCCAGCACGCGATCGGTGCTTACATGACGCTGCTCAGTTCGCTGTCGCCCAGTATCACGGTCGGTCAGGCTCTTGCGGGTATCTCCGTCAGCTTCTTCCTGCTGTTCTCGGGTAACATTATCCTCGCCGACTTGATCCCGGACTACTGGATCTGGATGTACTGGTTCAACCCGCTCTCCTGGGCTCTTCGCAGTGTCATGCTCTCCGAGTTCAACGGCAAGGAAGGAGGTGCTGAAAAGCTTGCTTCGTTCTCGATCACCCAGGGTTTCGGCTACATGTGGCTCGGCATTGGCGTCCTCATCGCGTACTACTTCCTGTTCACGACGCTCAACGCTCTTGCGATGCACTTCATTCGCTACGAGCGCCACTTGGGAGTGACCGGTAAGGCGACGAAGACTGATGCGGACGAGGAGGACCAGGTGTACGTCGAGGTCTCGACTCCCGGCGTCAACGGCTCTGAGGCGGTGGCTGCCCGCGCAAAGGGTGGCGGTCTCCCTTTCACGCCCGCGAACTTGTGTATCAAGGATCTCGACTACTACGTGACGCTGCCCTCTGGCGAGGAGCGTCAGCTTCTCCAGGGCATCACTGCCCACTTTGAACCGGGACGCCTGACGGCACTTATGGGTGCTACTGGTGCCGGCAAGACCACGCTCATGGATGTGATTGCCGGTCGTAAGACTGGTGGCCGCATTGTTGGTGACATCATTATCAACGGTGAGCCCAAGGACCCCGCCAACTTCAGCCGTATCACTGCCTACTGTGAGCAGATGGACATCCACTCGGAGGCCGCGACGATCTACGAAGCGCTTGTGTTCTCGGCCAACCTGCGTTTGCCGCACACGTTCTCGTACGAGGAGCGCATGAATCTTGTCGCTGAGTCACTCGACCTGTTGGAGCTGACCACGATCTCGAGCGAGTTGATCATGAGCTTGTCGGTGGAGCAGAAGAAGCGTGTGACGATCGGTGTGGAAGTTGTGGCAAACCCAAGCATCCTGTTCTTGGACGAACCGACCAGTGGCCTTGATGCGCGTGCCGCGCAGATCGTGATGCGTGGCGTGCAGGCGATTGCGCGCACGGGCCGTACGGTGCTGTGCACGATCCACCAGCCGAGCATTACCATCTTCGAACTCTTCGACGCGCTTTTGCTTCTCCAGCGAGGTGGTTTCACGGCGTACTTCGGCGACCTGGGCAAGGACTCCGTCTCGATGCTCGAGTACTTCGCTTCGATTCCTGGTACCGAGGAGATCCGCCCGCAGTATAACCCGGCGACCTACATGCTCGACGTCATTGGCGCTGGTATCGGCCGCAATTCCAAGGACTACTCTGTTGAGTATGCAAAGAGCCCGCTGTACAAGTCGAACCACGAGCGCACCATGCTCTTGTGCCAGCCCTCCGCCGAATTCATCCCCTTCTCGACCCTCAAGTTCGACCCCATCGCCACTGGCTTCTGGAACCAGTTGAAGGAGCTCACGAAGAAGCAGCGCCTCACCTACTGGCGTAACCCGGCCTACAACGTCATGCGCCTGTTCCTGTTCCCTCTCTTCGCCGTCATCTTCGGTACGACGTTCTACCAGCTCTCGTACAACACCGCGAAGAAGATCAACTCGCACGTCGGTCTGATCTACAACTCTATGGACTTCATCGGTGTGATCAACCTCATGACGGTGCTCGAGATTACCTGTCTGGAGCGCGCCGTGTTCTACCGTGAGCGCATGTCGAACTACTACGGTCCGCTGCCTTACAGTCTGTCCCTCTTCACGGCGGAAGTCCCGTACTTGACGGTGGTCGCCATCCTCTTCATCACGGTCGAGTACTGGCTTGTGGGCTGGAGCAGCAACTTTGGCGACTTCATCTTCTTCATGGTCATCTTCTACCTGTACACGTCGACGTGTACGTTCGTGGGCCAGTGGATGTCGGTGCTCACGCCGAACCCGAAGGTCGCCAACGTCGCTGTCGGCGCTCTCTCGTGCCTGTTCAACTTGTTCAGCGGCTACCTCCTCCCGAACCCGGAGATGGAGGGCTTCTACCAGTGGATCCAGTACATCATGCCGTCGTACTACTCGCTCGCGGCGCTCGTCGGCGGCCAGCTCGCCGAGTGCAAGGGCGACAACAACGGCTGCCGCATGGTGGACCTCGGCAACGGCAAGACCATCCAGGTGGCCGAGTGGGTCAAGAAGGAGTACAACTTCCACCCGGAGGCCAAGTACGGCTTCCTGTTCGCGCTGCTTGGCTTCTGGGTCGCGATCCAGATTGCGATCTACCTCACGCTCAAGTACGTGAGCCACCTGAAGAGATAAGCGCGTCTCGCTCTTCACATCCCGCACGCAGGACGGTGAGCGAGCCAGAGGTCTCGATACAACCAAACCATTGCATGTGAACCGCGCGCGCGTGCTGGCCCTGTTGTCTGGCCGCCACCGCACCCAAATACACATTCATTTCCACCGTGATCTCGGATCTCCATTTTGCCATCCCTTCAGACGGAATCTCACTTTGACTACATTTCATTGGCTAAAATATTTCTTCTATCGTCCAATCAAACCCGTTGTTGATATCAACTCGCGTTGTGGTTGGCTGAAAATCTTCTCACGGCCCACTTGTGTGGCTGGTTCTTGTGGTCGTCAACCGAGCAAAATCCGTCCGTGACGAAGCGCCCCAAGGAAGCGATCGCCGCCGTCCGCCGGACGCGCCTTCGGTGGGTACATTCCCCCGCTCTGCCCTCCTGCTGGATATGAAACCCATGGTCTAAGCGCACCTCTTCCTCTCGCCCTCTCTTGCTCTGTTCATTCTGGAAAGCCGACGTGGCACCACACCCCCACGCGACCATGAAGAAGCAGCAGAAGCCTACGGATACGCCCTACGAGTGCGTTTATACGGTTCCTGGAGTTCTCTGTGATCGATATTTATGCCAACTGACCTCCTGCGCGTCGTGTAGGAGCCAGCTGGAGGGCTGGTCGCCGTCGCTCTCGACCAGCGCCGCCGGCAGCGCCGCCGCGGGCATCGAGAACCTCAGCCTCGGCCCGTCGGCGTCGGACGCCGCGGCTGACAGCCAGAGCCAGGCCGCCGCGGGCGACGATGCCGCCGCTGACGTGACCGACAAGAAGCAGCTGAGCAAGGCCGAGCGCAAGAAGCTGGGTACGCTGCGCAGGCACTCGATCCGCGCCTGATTACCAGGAAGACCACTGACTTTATGACTCTTGTACAGCGATGGAGGCGTTCGCCAAGTCGGGCGGCGCGCCCAAGCGCGAGAAGATGTCCAAGCAGGAACGTCGCGCGCTGCAGGAGGCGCAGCGCGTGGCCAAGGAGACGGGCGCACCCGTGGCCGCCCTCGTGGCCACGCCCGCAGTGGCTGCTGCCAGCGCCACGCCCAGCGTCGCGCCCAGCGCGGCCGCGGTGGCTGGTAAGGCCGTTAAGAAGGCCGAGACGGCGCCCAGCACGAGCGGTGTGCGGCTCCAGTACGACGACGCCAAGCGCATGGCGAAGCGCTCCAAGGGCGTCGTGGTCGTGCGCACGCAGGCGCAGAAGCAGGTCTCGTGGTTCTCCCACTTGCCGCAGTACGAGCGCGAGAGCTCGCTGTCGCTGAACGTCGGCTTCTCGAACAAGGAGATCCACCCGGCCGTGCTCTCGCTCGGTCTCAAGTTTGCCGAGGGCAAGATCTCGGGCGGCAACGCGCGCACGGTCGCGATGCTCACGGCGTTCAAGCAGGTCATCGCCGACTACGTCACGCCGCCCAACAAGATGCTCAGCCGCGACCTCGACAAGTCGCTCAAGCCGCTGATCCAGTACCTGATCGACTGCCGCCCGCACTGTGTCGGCATGGGCAACGCGATCCGCCGCCTGCGCAACCTCATCGGCACGGTCTCACCCGAGCTGAGCGAGGCCGAGGCCAAGCGCGAGATCCTCGAGGAGATCGACGACTACATCCAGTCGCGCATCCTGCTGGCCATGAAGGCCGTGTCCAAGATCGCGCAGTCCAAGATCTCGGACGGCGACGTGATCCTCACCTACGCGCGCTCCAACATTGTCGAGATGATCCTTAAGGAGACCTATGAGCAGCGCAAGCAGATCAAGTTCCGCGTTATCGTCGTGGACTCTCGGCCGCTCTATGAAGGCAAGAAGATGGTCAAGACGCTCGCGGACCTGGGCATCCAGTGCACGTACATCCAGATCAACGCGCTCTCGTACATCATGCGCGACGTGACCAAGGTGCTGCTCGGCGCCTCGGCGTTCATGAGCAACGGCACGGCCGTGGGCCGCGTGGGCACGGCGCTCGTGGCCATGACCGCGCGCGAGGCCAACGTGCCCGTGCTGTTTTGCTGCGAGACGTACAAGTTCTCGGACCGCGTGCAGCTCGACGCGGTCACGCACAACGAGCTGCGCGACCCGGACGAGCTCATCTCGTCGTTCGCGACCGAAAAGTCACACTTTGCGCACGGCCGCGGGCCGCACGTGCTCTCGGACTGGCGCGACCTCGCGAACCTCAAGCTGCTCAACCTCGTGTACGACGTGACGCCCATCGAGAACGTGTCGATGGTCGTGACCGAGCTGGGCATGGTGCCGCCCACGTCCGTGCCCGCGATCCTGCGCGAGTACTCCAAGGACGGCGTCGCCGACCCGCTCCATTAGGTTGCGGCGCGAGAACGCACGCGTCCCTGGTAGCCAGCCCAGGATGACGAGAACGAGCAACACAAGAGAAAATACGGATATTTGGTTTCCAAAGCGCGTCGAGTGCAGTCATTTTCATTTGGTATGCAGGGATAAAGTAGAGAGCGAAATGGGGCGTACTTCTCGCCTCGGGTCCAGAGTGGAATGAACCTGCCTGGCTCACAAAATCACGCAGCACTCGTCGCCGTAGACGCTCGCGTTGTTGAGCTCGTGGCACGTCCGGCACCTGCACAATCACACACATACAGCGCTCCGTGAGTCACACACACCTCCCACTTTCAAGGCACAGACTCGGCAGCGCGTACCGCCAGCTCGTGCAGCCGGCCGGGAGCGGGTACGGCGCGCCGCACTTGCGGCAGAGCGCGTTGCCCTGCGCGTCGCGCTGGATGTTGGCGTTGTTGGCCACGACCACGGGCGGTGCCATGGGCACGGCGTTCACGACCGGCCGCCCGTACGCGTCCACCGGCGGGTAACCCTGCTGCGGCGCGTAACCCTGCTGCGGCGGGTACCCGTACGGGTGCTGCGGCGGCGGCGGCGCGTAGTACGGCGGCGCCTGGCCGGGCGCGGGCGGGTACCCGGCGGCGGCGGGCGCGGCCACAGGCACGCCCATGGGCGCGTCCGCGTACGGCATCTTGTCCACGGGCACGCCCATCTCGACGCCCTTGTTCGGCTTGTTCGGGTCGTGGTCCATATTCGTTAGTTGGCGAGAGAAAACGGTGGTGGACGTTGGTTTGGTTGCTTTGTTGATGTTGGGAGAAGTTGGGGAATCCAACGTTGGTGTCGTCGCGTGTCGATGATGTTGCCTGGGATGGCAAGAACCTTCTTGCCGGGAACAAAGACGATAGCCCTGGACCGAAAAGCGAGTCTGGCGTTAGACTCCCGCTGTGATTGGCTGAAAAAGCGAATCGACTAACTCCATGACCGAAACACGGTGGGTTGCACTGCCCTACCCTCGATTTGTCCCAAAACCTCTATTATGTGATGTTTAGCCTTACGTAAGTGATATGGCTTCATCAGCCCTTGCCTCGGTCACTGGATCCGGAGACGAGAGCACCATGGGCTCGCCAACGCCTCCGCTTGTGTTCGGTGGGTCGCCACGTGCGTCGCTTGCCACCACACTACGCGCCTCTGACTTCATCTCCGAGTCGCCAGGTCCTGCCAGCAATGCGGCGGCTTCCGCCTGCTTGGCCTGCTCGGCATCGAGCTGAGCCTGCTGGGCCTGGAGTTTGCGCGCCTTGGCCAGGTTCTTGCGCTCTTGCTTCACGTGCGCGGCCTCGTCTTGTACCTTGCGTACTTTGTCGTTGTAGTTTGCGAGCACCTTCGCATACGGTGAGAAACCGAGGTTTTCCATGGCGTGGATGATGTTGAAGCCCGTGATCGAGCCCTTCTTCTTCTCATACGCTGCCTGGTCGCGCGCCTCGCTTGTGAAGAACAGCATAAACTCGGTCACGCACTCCTGCATGAACGTGAGCGCGTCGTCGTCGATCTTGACAGGCGGTTCCTCCATGATCGACGACATCTTTGGTTGCGGGATCCCGCTGGTAGCAGCCGGCTCAGACAGCTTTTCGCCCTTCATTTCGTCATTGTCGTCTCCATCCCTTGCATCGTTCTCATCACCGTCATCCCCGCCTACGTCTCCATCGCCGTCCTCTCCATCGTCGTCATCTTCATCCTCATCGTCATTCTTCTTCTTGGCGGGGGTGTCACCATCCGCATTCTCGGCATCCCAGGCATTGCGTCGCTTCTTCCTACGGCGTCGCACGGTCGTGGGGCCCCCACCAGGCAAGATCTTCCGCATAATATTGGAGATCGGCTTGAGGGGGATGTAGAAACGTTCTTCACCCTCATCCGGGGCGACAGTACAGCTTCGTGGGGTAAGTTCCAGGTCGAAGAGGTGCTGCGCGACGCGTGGGGAGATGACCGTGCTGACTGGCGTTGGTGGCGGGGCTGGACGCGCAGGTGGAGCTTGCTTTGCTGCTGTGGTTGTGGATGGTGCTGTGGGTGGTCCGTCCTGATCGGAAGCAGGGTTGAATCCCTTAGCCTCAGCCCCAGCGTTTACGTCGATAGACAAATCGCGTTTCTTCTTCTTGGTAGCACCTTTTCCATCCACAGCCTGTGGAATACGTGGCTTCGCATCCGGAACGGTGGCACTGTCAGGTCCTGCTGGGGCAGGCGGGCCAGTGGCGGCTGTGCCAGTTTGCACAGCTGCCTTCGCTGCGGGCGTTGCGCGCGGCTTTGGTTGCATCAGATTCGCCATCATTTGTTCCTTCAGGGCCGCGTACGCATGTTCACGAGCTGCCAGCGTGATAGCGTCGCTCTCTGGCGTTGACTTGGTCTTCTGCAAAGGCTTCGTGACGCTGGTTGTCGGTTGTGTGGCATTAGATGCGACGGTTGATTGTGATGCTGGAGCCAGAGCCGCTGCGCCTGCATCTTCGGTGGGTGGACTGGGAGCCGGAGCTATCGATTGCTCTGTGGGATTTGCAGTTAGCTCGACCTTGGCCACCTTCGCTTGGTCCAGCGCAGCGATCGCGTGACGCAACTTGTCGTGCAGGTACGTGCACTTGGGCATTAAGTCGCCTGACCAGTGCGCACTTTTCTCAAACTGCTTCTGCTTGAGACCGAAAATTTCAACAAAATCCCGCAGTGCAAAGCGAAGCAGACAGACATCGGCGCTCTTCCCGATCCATGTAGCAAGCTTCTCGAGCTGAGACCGCATTTCGCTCTCGTTCTTGGATAAATGCAGCCGACATAGCACGCGAACAAGCGCCTCCATCTGGCTTTCCGCGGGCGTCTTGCGCTTCTTTTTGGGCGGGGGCACGGTCGATGCCGCACTTGGCGATGCGGCAACTGTCGCTGCTTCTACCGCAGGGATTGCTGAGTGCTCACTCGCATTTGAAGGTCCAGCCCCCGTTTCCGTGTTGATCTCTTTACCCGCCGCCACCGTAAGTTGGTCCGCGGCTCGCTTCTTCGGTGTAGCCTTTGTCGCCTTTGGCTTCGCTTCTTGAGCTTTCGCTTGAGTCTCTTGCGGCTTTTTCGCGGTAGACGGAGCTGCCGGAGGCGACGGAGACTGCAGTTGCTGCTGTTGCTGGAGCTTCCGCAGTCGATCGAGGTCAACGTGCATTTGCGCGCGCTGCTGGGACGGCTGGTCCACAGGCGGCACACCCGTGAGCGTCACACGCAACGCCGCCGCGTGCTGCGCCTGCGCCTGCATGTGCAGTTGCTGGTGCTGCATTTGGTGGAGCTGCATCTGATGGAGCCGTTGGAGGCGCTCCTGTCGCAGGCGCTCGAGCTCTTCTTGGCTCATCCCCGCCGTCGGGGGCGTCGGCGGGCCCGCGGCCGCAGCAGCCACCGCCTGCATCTCCAGCTCGCGGATGAGCGCGTGGTACTGCTGGATCTGGAGCTGTTGCTGCACGGCCGCGTCCGGCGCCGTGGACGAGCCGGCCGCCGCCACCGCCGCTGCGGCCTGCCGGCGCATCTGGTCGTAGAGCTGCTGGTGCTGCTTGTTCTGGATCCGCTCCTGGAGCCGCTGCTGGATGTGGTGCATCACACTCGCGCTACCGCTCGCGCTGGACGGCGACGCGCCCACGGTCGGAGACGGCGCGCCGGCGGCGTGCTGTTGATTTTGTTGGTACTGTTGTTGTTGTTGCTGCTGCCGCTGGAGCTGGAGGTGCTGTTGCTGCGTCTGCTGCATCTGCTGCATGTGGCGGTGCGCGAGCTGCTGGCGCACGAGCTCGACCGACCGCTGGTACTCGGCGTGCTGCCGCGCCATGAGCTGCGCCGCCTGCAGCGCCGACTCGCTGGACGCCGCCGCTGGAGGCGCCTGGCCGGGAGAAGGCGCCGCGCGCTGCGCCTGCTCGCCGAGCAGCACGAGCGGGTCCAAAATCGACGACACGTCCGCCAGCAGCGCCTCCTCGTCGGGCTGCCCGTTGGCCGCCAGCGTGTTGGGCAGCGCTTCGCTGGCTTTCGATTGGGCCGCGTCGCTGCGCGCGGTGGCCGCTGTGGGCGTCGCGGCGTCGCGCGCGTTGCCCGCCGAGGCGCCGGATTTCCGCGCGGCCTTGGCCATGGTGGTTAGAGTGGGGAGGCGCGACAACGAGGAAGATGGAGGGGACCAACACCTATCCCCCGCGCCCAAAGAGCCCAACGCGTTTCACTAGAACCGGCGCAGAAGGACGGTTTTAACAGAAAGAGCACCCGTGGATTCTTCAAAAACCTGTTTGACAAAACGGTTTTAGAGGAGATTTGTGGCTCATCTCATCTCAGCGGGGAGACAGGAACGGAAAAAGCTCCTTGAAACGGTGCCGACGATTGTGGCGGCTGACGATGGATGGCTTCTCGGATATGACGCCGTCGCTCTTCCCGAGCTTGTTGCGGGCGCTTGGGGCGTCCGCCCCCGCAGGCAATGCCATCGCCACGGAGGCGGGGCTTCCAACGGACGACGCTGTGCGCCAGGAGCTGCTGGAATGGCACCGTAGCTGCCCGCTCTGTGCTGGGGGCAAAGATCGCTACGCGCAGTTCTACCGTCGCATTGCTGACGCACTATGCCAGCTACAGCAGCAGCCCGGCGCGCAACTGATCTCCGGTGAACTGGGCGATGAGGACGCCATCGCTGAGTGGATTGAGGCCGACTGGCCTCGTGATGAAGGCGTGCTCCAGTGCGATGACGCGACTGCCTCGGACGCGTTCGTGGTGGCTGTCCACTCGATCGCATCGTGCTTGGTGGACAGCACAGCCGACCGTAGTGATGCACAGAAGATCTTGTCGGCAACGAGAAAACTGCGTGGACTATGCTCCGACGACAGCGGGGGCGAGCCCCAGGTGAAGCAGAAGAAACCCATGACTATGGCCGAGAAGCTCGCGCACATGCGGTCTCAGCGCACCGCGCTCGTCATCGCGAAGGAGGCTTCCACACGCAACGTTGCGCCTGTCAGTCAAGGTGCGACGGCCATCGAGGTGGACTCGCTGCCTCTCGGGACCGCTTCGTCTGCCTCTACAGACTCGCTGCGTGGGGACGAGGACCACACTGCTCACTACTTCACGATCGAAACCCGTCACGACCTCAAGGAGCGGCTTTCAGCTCTTCAGGAGCGACTCGATGAACTGCTCTTACAGACAAAGCTCGCGTGGATGAAGTGCTTTGCGCACCCGAGCGGTGACAACGAGAATTCGCTCGACAACCACGATAGCGACGAACGTGTCGCGGCACAGCTTGTCACTCAGGGCGAGACACTCGCGTGCCACTTGCTGGACGCGTTCCAGAAGGCACGCCAAACGACGTGTCCGATCAATGACTACAAAGCGCTTGTCGCGGCGTGCGAGGCCGAGTTCGACGCCTTCCAGACGCTAGTGAACGCCACGGCGGCCGCGCCGTCGCCTGTCCGGACCAAGCCGCCGCAGCACGAGCCAGACGAGACTACCGCACCGGATAGTAGGTTAACTGCGCCGGTGGTGAAACCTCGACCTGCTGCATTCGATCTACCGTCGATGAAGGCGTACTACGAGCGGGCAGCGCCGTCGTACACTGCGTACTTGCCTCAAAAGAAGCGATGAACACAATCCACCGATTCAAATGCATCCGTACAAAATCAAACACCGATTGAAAGTCATAATACGTGTTGATTTGCCGCCCACTCCTGTCCTACTTTTTTTTGTTTCCTTCTTATTGGTTCTGGTCACACGGCGCGGCACGCGGCCAGCAGCTGCGCATAGCTCGCCTCGTGGAGCTTGCGCTTGGCGACGGCCAGCGTGTGCATCTCCTTGGCGTTCTGTTGGAACGTCTCCAGCACAAACTTGGCACGCGCCGGGTCGACGCGTGCGACTTTGTCCACGAGCTCGTGTCGTCGCGATTGCAACTCCTCTTGCTTCTGCAAAAAGAGCGATGATGACGATGACGCCGACGACGTCAACATGGGCGGCGATCCAAATCCAGAGCCGTAGCCGCCGTAGCCGCCATCTTGAGACGATCTACCTGCTGAAGGCGTTCCGATGAGCGAGGAGTACGAACTAGTGCGACCCGACAAACCGTTTCCACTAGTCATCGCATGCTTTTGGAGCTTGTCTTCCTTGGTGCGCAACCGCGAGAATGCGTCTTCAATCGCGCCTAGGTGAAGCGTCTGCATGCGTGAGATCTCGAGCAGTGCGTACTCCATGCACTCGGCGTCACTGCTGGTCGCCAGCGAAAGCGAGCTAAACACCTCGGACGCCTTCTCCTGGAACGGTCGCTCCGACTCGAGGCACGCGCGCGCGTCTTCCTCGACCTGTCTCGCGGTGTACGTGCTGCTGTGGTCCATCATCGACACTGCTAACAAGTGGCGCTCGCGTTTGTGCTTGGCGTAGTTGCTGTCGAGCGTGTCCATGCCGTGCATAAGCTCGCACAGGCGGTGCAAATGGTGCGCATACTTGCGCTGCACGCGCGACAAGTGCGCACCCTTCTGCGTCACCGACTGGTGAGCCTTGGCGATCTCAATGAATCGACGGCGTTTCTCGATCGCGCGCCGCGCCGCCGTCGAGAGCCGGTCTGTTTCTTCGTCCAGGATCGTGAGACTCGAGGAAATGGACTTCTCGGTCACGTCCTCGGTCGACGATGGCGCCGCAGAGGTCGACACACCAGCAATGCTGCTTGTAAGCGCGCTGCCCGTCGACGTGACGAGCTTGGCAGCACCCGACGTGATCGCCGAGACCGCCCCCCACGCCCAACTGGAGCGCGATGAGCTCGACGACGACGGTGCCGCCACCGTGCTCCCATTCGACTGTGGAGGCGCCGGCACTGACCCAATGCTCGTTGAGCTCCCGCTGCGGGAGCTGCGTCCGTTGCTCGCGGTCGAGGCCTCGCTGGCCTCGACTTCCTTGAGGAACGAGTCATCGTCGTCGTCGTTCATGCGTGACGCGTTGCGCAAGTTCTCGAGCTCTTCGGTGGTCGACAGCAAGAACGCACGTACGTGCTCGGTAGTCGCCAGCACCGGGTGCCGCAAGATTTCACGCAAAAAAGCTTGCAGCGAGCGCATCCGCTCGCCGACAAACTCCTTGTCCTTGTTCAAAAAGAAGAGCTGCTTGGCCGGGATGCTGGGCACAAACTCGTACGGGAAGCGGCGGTGGAGTTCGTGGTGGAGCCACACAAAGTCGCTGTAGCGGCGGTACACTTTGACCGACGAGCTGGGCTCGGCGGCGTGGCGCATCTTGATCCAGGTCTTGGCGGCGTGATACGGGTCGAGCGCCGCGCCGGCGTCGTCGCTGCGCGCGATGCTGATTACGGCGTAGCGCGTGTAGGGCATGAGCCACGAGCCGACCGTCGTGGGCTCGACCACGAGCACCACGAGCTTGGACGGATCGTGCCTGCCGGCGTGGAGTGAGAGCTGCGCGCGCACGCACTCGACCTGCTGCTTGAGCTGCTCGGCCTTGGTGTGGAGCTCGGCGGCCTCGGCGGCCTTGCTGGACGCGTCTCGCTCGACGCGCTGCAGCTGGAGCGCCTCCTGCTGGAGCCGCTGCTTGAGCAGCTCGGTCTCGGCCTGGAGCGCCTCGGCCTGCTGCGACATGGCGAGCGCGCGCCGACGCGCCTCCTCGGCGATCTCCTGCGCCTGCTTCTTCTCCTGCTCGTTGATCGCGACCTGCTTGGCGAGGAACATGGCGCGCTGCGACGCCTGCACGCTCTCGCGCTGCGCGACCATGGCGTTCTCCTCGGCCTCGCGCGCGAGCTGCTCCTTCTGGAGCACCTGCGTGGTCCAGGCCTGCTTGAGCTGCTGGAGGCGGTGCTGCGTCTGGCTCTCCATCTCCTGGCGGACGCGCAGCAGCTCAAAGTTCTTGGGCAGCGCGCGCGGACCTTCCACGGCGTTGAACGTGGTCACGCGGCGGCACGTCGGGCACTCCATGCTCGCGAGCGCGAGCCCCGTGAGCGGGTCGCTCGGCGCGGCCTCGAGGCTCGTGGAGATGGCGGTCGCGGACCAGTCCTCGAGGCACGACTGGCAGAACGTGTGCCCGCACGAGAGCAGCCGCGGGAGGTGCGCGTCGCGCTCCTCGTACGGCTCGTTGCACAGCTCGCACTCGACCGAGCTCTCGACGAGCTCGCGCCAGAGCTGCGCCGCGTGGTCGTCCTCGGCGCCGGCGGCGCCCGAGCGCTCGTCCTCGTCGTAGTCGTAGCCGTAGCCAGACATGTTGGTTCTTTGGTGACCTTCGGTGGGCGCGAGAGAATGTTCTAGGCCGGGAAACAACTCGACACGACCCGCGACCGACGACGACAGCCGTTTTCGTTGGGTTTTTGTTCTTTTGTGATTGAAGCCTCGCGGGAAGGAGCGGCGTCTCACGTCAGGAGGAGGAGGCACTCCGCTGCCTGTCGCACGCGCGCAGTGGATTGGATATGGAGATTGGCGTGGGCGGGGGAGGACTGTGTGTCGCGTGGCTGGTTGGCGATCCGCGAGGCGTTCCCTTCAAGTGTATGTGTGTGTGTGTGTGTTGAGTGTGTGAGTGGGTGCGGAGACTTTCTTCCACTTCGACGAGAAGAAAACCTTGCGAGCTGGGCAAAAAAACCAACTTCAAATACGGTATTTGGGTGTGTTTATTCGGAAATACGTTACGTTTTACCTGCGATAGGTTATACTGGGTCATAATCCGATGGTCATGAACAGACAGGTACCAAAATGCGGTTGTCGATTTTGGGGAATGGTTCCGACCTACTTTCCTACATGACGTCCTTCACAGTCTCTTTCGCCTCTTTGACCACGAGTGAGCCGCGGCGCTCCTTCAGGTCGAGTGCGGGCACTTCCATTTGTCTTTAATCCGCTGAATAGGTATCTTCGTCTTCCCTGAGGAGGGTACACGGTTGCCGAAGCGATATCCTTAGAAGTTGAGCTCGGCTCCAAGTTTGTGTCGTTTCGAGACGCGCATTGTGGCCTCCTCCATGTCGAGTTCATCGATCTGTGGCGGCGATGATCCACCGAGAATCGTGCGGCGTCGCTTCCCTGCTTTCGTCGGTGTTGCTGTGGCCGAAGAAACGGGCGTTCCACTTGTCGTACCAACACCTGTCGGCGACGCTGGAGGCGGTAGCGAGGTCTCCTTGAAGGATATCGCCTCTACACCTAGAAGTGGTTCGTTGTTCTCGTCGTCGGTCCAGATCTTCTGTTTCTTCATCTTTGGGAAACGGAAAGTCGGAGACATCGGGCGGCTCATGGAGAAGTGCGGGCGGTGGTTACTTGATGTCGACGGTCCTCCAATGCTGATCCGAGGAGACAATGGGGCGTCGTCGAGCTCAGGCAGCGAGTCTGGGAAACCGCTCGTGGCACGACGTTTTCGAGAACGAGCACTGAACAACGTAAACGCCGTTCGCGGAGTTGTATGTGTTGCAGACAGCGCGGGCGAGGCAGCATGATCGGCTTGTGATACTTCGGCGGAGGCAGCGGAAATTGAGACTTGATCGATTCGCTCGCACAGCGAGAGTGACGCAGCTGAGCTGCTTTCTTGAGTTTGTTGCACGGGTGATTTCGCCTGTGACGAGATCGAGTTTTCTACTTCGTCGGCGGCGGTGTCACTTGTTTCGGGTCGTTCCGTCGGCGGCCGAATGTCGGTTGATAATTGTTCTTCACCTGTTTCTTGGGTGTGAGGATCTTCGTGCATCTCCGCGTTTGCCGCTGGACTTTCACCTATGTCACTGAAGTTACTCTCCGCTGCACTAGACGAACTGTGGTCGCTCATGTCATCATGAACTGGCTCCTCGTCAGTGCCGTCACCTCTTTCTCCTTGTCTTTCATCATCATCCGGGACGCTAATGCCTTGCATTTTCCGAGTGAGCAGTTCGATCGCAGCGAAGGCGTCAAGTCCTTGGCGCTTGAGTCGACCGATTTCCTACACGACAAAATAAATCGTCATCTACCTGATGTGAACCAAACAATATCAACCCAACGGTCTTGCCTACCTGCTTGACAATTAAGGCGCGCACAGCGTCGTCGTGGATCATCTGGAACTGCCGCATTACACGCTTCACATCGCTCTCTTCCGGCTCGTAAGTCGACTGAACGATGCGCCTGAGCAGCATCTTCACCGCAATCTCGCGCTCATGGCCGCTCGCGACGAGCACCTGCAGCTCCTGCTTGACCACCTTCTGGAAATACACCTGCGCCTCCATGATCTTCGCGCTCAACTGCGCCGTCGTGCCTCGCGGCTCGCTCATCGCGGGGGTGGTTCTTCAATGAAGGGTCAATGGGGGGATCGTGGGAATTCGTCCCTCGTCCGACGCGCTGGGTGGGCTTCCAAAGAAAAGGAAATCCCTGTCCCGACAGGATCTCGGAACTAGGCTGAGTGTCCACGGGCGGTTCGAGAGCCGCGGGTCAGTTCCGATGATGCGCGCGCGACTGATCGCAAGTGCTGGGCTACAGTCCAAAAACCCGGAACGGCGAAGGAACCCGAAAAAAAACTGTGCCGTCGGAGAGCCGTCGCGCCGGCTTCTTCGTCTTCTCTCGTTCTCGCTCGCGCGGTCGGTGATTCTGGGTCGGCGCTCCTTGCGGCTGGTCTAGGGGAACGAGGCGGCGAGTAGACACAGCTACAAGGAGAGACCCGTCAACGAGGCGGCGCGGGAGCGAGGGGGGCGTCGCGTGGGTGTGGCCGGAGTGACTTGATGGAGGTCAGGTCGGCCTGCGTGGGAGTGCTTTCTCTCTCCTTCTGGAGTTTTTTTCCTTCCAGACTTTTTGCAATTTTTGAGGAATTGGATTTCGCTGCAAAACAAGAACGGTGGAGCAGGCGGCAGAGGTTTGTGGCCTTATGTCGAAAATTAGGAAAGAAGGCTGTAATTTACGAGTAAACAGAAGGGAAAGAACACCAGCAATGCAATCAGGTTGACCAACACTCTGGAAGCCAATGTACTGATATGGAAGAGTTGGTTGCTTTCTCGTTGCCTTTCAAAGTTTCCTTTTTGCCGGCCACTTCCATAGACACTTGCTGAATGAATGAGAAGGGCCCAACAGTTGGGCGGCCGCTCCAAGACGCGGAGCCCCACGCTCGCTTCTACTCTCTCCAACTACGGGTGTACGGTGATGCGTCTAG
>JAADWV010000568.1:0-21769 GCA_023336295.1 Pythium folliculosum | reverse complement strand
GTTTTCCCACTGGGTTTCAAACCGGCGGAATCGAGGCGATGAATCAATTAGATTAGGACAACTACTGACAACTTAATACAGGGTAATAAGGCGACGTCAATCGAAAGCCCAACTGCAAAGCAGTTGACCCCCAGTTTGTTTTGACCCAGAGTCCGCTCGACGGGTGGGTACAGTAACCCCAACCCTGCTCTGTAGAAAAGAGCAGTTCTCTGGAGAAGGCGGCAAACTGCCTGTAGAAATAGATTTTTCTCGTCATGCTGCCTACCGAGCCGCTACTGTCGAGAGCTGTTGTCGATTTCCCCGATTGCTTGAAGGCCCCGCATTCTGATATGTTCAGATCCACGAAGTTCAACCCACCGCGTGAACCCATTTCCAACCCACTGAATGATGGTCATATTCTCTGCTTTTCATGTCGTGACACCCGCCGATCTCAGTTTTGGTTTTGCCATTTCGCCAGCCAACGCTCACGATCACCGGTGACGACTGTCATGCACGCGCTGCGCCGTCTTCGCCTGCAGCCGCTGCTGTCGGCTGCGCCCTCCTCCAAGCCCAAGCCAGAGAAGCTCAACGACCTCGAAGCCCGGAGTGTGGTCACGCCAGCAAGCGCCGTCCAGGAGGCGACGACAACCGAGGTCTTCCAGCCGCCACAGACAGGGACGTGTCCAAAGTGCTGTACCTCCATCAATGACACTGGTGCGCTGGTCTGTTGGTCCAGGAGGGTCTCCGCTCATGCTGAAATGTGCGTCTGCCTGGTTCACAGACGAGTACCGAGTCCAGTGCTTCAACTGCGGGACGATATTTTGCTGGGCGTGTGGCAAGCCGCTCGAAGATGACAAAGCCGATTTCATTATTCACCTCCAAGTACGTACCAACGCTCTTTCCGCACACGCTGACGTAAACCATGCTCATGCGGGCGTTGTTGCGTGTGCAGTGGTGGAACGTGTTTGGATGCCAAGGCCTCGACAAGCCCAAGCGCGTCGGGTATCGCTCGTGGGACGTAATTGGGCTCCAACTCGTCTTCGCAATCGCTGCGGGCGTGCCGAGCATCGTGGTGGCTGTGTGTGTCGGCATTCTGACCTGCGGTTTCTTGCCGTGGGTCGTGTTTTGGGCGATTCCCCGCAAGCACGTGTTCCTGATCATAGTCTACTTTGTCGGCGCGCAGCTAATGTTGTTCGTGATGCTCGCATGGGCGGTGGTCACGCTCCCCATCTATCCGTGTGTGAGGGCCTACCGGCGCTGCTTCCCACCTGAGTATCCGGTGAAAGACTATTTATGGTGAGTCTCATACCATGATGCAGCCAGAACTGCGCCGATATGCAAATTCAATAATCGGTATCCATTTGCTTTCATATCTCAACTTCTTCATCGGGCTCGTCGTCATGTAGCACCACGAACGCCGGCGAGTCGACATCGCTTTCCACAACCTCCACCTTGGATATTGGATTTCGCTGTTGTTGTTGCTGTCCCTGTGGACAGCATCGCCGCACAAGAGTCCGCGCGCTGTACACGAGCAGGCGCAACTTGCGCACGATCCATCCGAGTCCGTCGGCGAGTATGACCACGATGAATGCCAGGATAATGGACACCACATACAAGGCCGTCATCATCGTCTGCATGAAGCGGATTGTGAAATACCGGACGA
Organism: Pythium folliculosum; assembly: GCA_023336295.1. Lineage (NCBI taxonomy): Eukaryota > Oomycota > Peronosporomycetes > Pythiales > Pythiaceae > Pythium > Pythium folliculosum. The sequence continues at coordinate 20,127 of JAADWV010000568.1, read as the reverse complement.
GCACGGCGCCACGAATCTTGTAGTCCCCGCGCCACACTGCCGGAGCCCACACCCACGAGAGCAGAACGAGGAGCAAGAAGGTGAGCGGGATGCTGATGAGCGCCGAGGTGATATAATACCAAAATCGAGCGAGCCCTCGAATCGCCGGGTGACCCGAGTTCAGGCCGGGCACCAGCTCACCGGCAATGCCCTCGCAGCACTCGGCGTCCAGAAGCTGTGGATGCGAGCACAAGAAGACGGCTGTAAGTGATCTGCAAGATCCATTGCTCGACGGTCACGTACTCTGTAGTGGCGCTCGATCTTGAACCCCCACGTCTCGCCACACCACCAGCAGTACTCCGCCTTGCATACCGAGCACGTCATGTGGACGCATCCTCCTGCCAACGTCACGCACGTGAGCGGGACATTCCCAGTCAAACGAACAAGCTCCACTCAGTCGTTCGCACCTGTTTTCTCGATCGGTTGCGCGCACTGCGGACACGGTTTGGAGATCTTGCGCACGGCACGGCCGCTGCGCTTTTCTCGTTTGGCCTGGCGCTTCTCGAACTGCGCGCACGTCTCGTCTGTGGCGTGCGCGTCCGAGTGGACGAAGCAGAACGGTTTGTCGCACGCTGGACACACACAGGCCGGGTGCTGCCGGGTGCCAGTCATGACGTGGACGAGGTGACACGACGGACACTCTCGCGCCTGCGGGTTCGTCCGCAGCAAATGAAAACGCTCGTACTTAGCAAACATGTCTGGCGCCACGAGCTGCCGGATGTCGTCGACCGCGATTGCGGCGTGGCAGACCTGGTCGCCGGTGTGGAAGCACGCGAGCTCCACGCAGCCGTCGGCGATCTGGACGTTGAGAAAGGCCGTGATGCACGCCGCGCAGAAGCGGTGGCCGCAAGCGCGCAGCGTGAAGCTCTCCTCGGCGTCATCAATATCTTCCAGACAGATCTGGCAGCGCACGACAAAGATCGAGGACGACGGCGCGCGCGTGTCGACCGCGATCGCCACCGCGACGTCCGCGAGCGGCGGCGCCGTCGACGGCGCTGTCGTCGCTTCGGGAGCGTCGTTAGCGTCGCACATGGAGCTTGGAAATGGAGGTCATGAGTTTCGAATCCGCGGCATGCGCGCCGCGAAAGCCCCGACGCTTTATGGGTGGAGAGAAGTCCGGTGCAGAATGCTGGGTGTCCAGCATTTCGTCCAAACACAAGATGTACCCACATCCTGAACCTGACTGTGTTCTCAAACCCAGGTATACTGAATTGTGAATTGTGTGAGATACATTTGACTACCTCACCTTGTTTTGTAGCAATCGGCACAGGCAATCACTCTCGGGCTGAACTGTCGTGGAAGAATTGCTGGGATGAGGACATCCACACGCGCCCCCTCTGCGTGCCACGCTGCCCATGCGAGACATCGTATCGTCGCTACGCTACGATACCCACACGTCAGTCCAATCTTCCATATTTTGATTCTCCTCGCGGCTGCGAGTTCTCTATGTGGAGCTGGTGCCATTGGATGATGTGGGGCCCTGACAATCCGTCCATGATCATCGATGGGCTCACTATTGAAGAACACACAAAGAGAGCGCATACTCTACCGGTCGGAGGAGAGCTGGCTTTCGTTCAAGCAGCATTTTGAGGAACCAGAGGCCTGAACGCATCTGACCCAGAGAGTGCGATCCCGCAGCAGGACTTCGGGCCCTTTCGCAACATCAAACGGTGGAGAGGCTCACAATTTGCATTAAGTTGATAGCGCGTCGCTGCGTTGGAATGTTCGACTACGCGGCTCCGGCAGCGTGGCGCACGAACACGCCGCGCTCGCTCAAGCACGGTCCGCGGATGCCTTCTGACGCCATGATTTTCTCGCGCACGTCGTCTTCTTCGTCCTATTAAAGAGCGTGAGGGTGAGCGGATTTGGTTTCGGATAATGCGCTCACTTAATCGGCACATACGTGGATGGATAGCAGGTTCGTGTCATCCGAAAAGTCCCAGCTGAGGTATTCCTTCAACGAAGGGAAGAGAAACTCGGCAAGCTCAACGACCGCCTCGGCGACGAGGCCAGTGAGTTCATCGAATCGATTGTAGAACTTGGGCAGGCTCATTGTGGATACGAAGCAGTTGACACCGACTTGCACGGAGCGTGGCAGAGTGGAGAATGAGGAGTGGCTCACAAGCGATCCACGGCCCCACCAGAGGCCACTTCAACGTCTTTAGCCGATGAGCTTCGCACGTTGATCGGTGGAACGTTTGGTCAGTAGGTTCTATCATCCTTACTACCAAAGAGAGAGAGAAAGATTCACACATCCTACCTGCGTCTCAGCGAGAAATCCCGCTGAGAAAAAAAAGCGTTGACGTAGACAGAACACGTTGCAGCAGCTCGTCGCCTCCCGTACCTACAAGACGCGTGAGAGCGCTCAAGACGGTCCTCTTGACCTTCAACATCGACGCAGCGCCTGTCACGAACGCAAGAGCAGCTCGCTTCGCGCCAAGCAGCAATCTACTGGTCCGCGACTAGAGAAGTCTAGACCACACCAAGGCAACATGGTGACGACGCGTTCGTCTGCAGCGAGAGATCGCAACGCTGGTGAAAATGAAAAAGGATTCAGATTCGGCGCCTGGCGGCAAAAGAGAGAGTCGCGTGATGCCGCCGGCATCACATCTCAGGGTTTGCTGAGATGTAGCCATGTGGTCCCGAACGGTCCCGTATTCCACCTGTAGTTCTTTCCCTCGTTTTGTGAGTGGACACGGGACGATGGAGATCACCAATGCCCATTTTCCCGGTATGCCGTTCCAGGGCGACCGACCCGAGATCTCCGCGAGCGCGCTCGCGTGCGCGGCGTCCGCGGCCGCGCAGGGCTTCTACTCGGAGCGCCAGGCCGCGGTGTACACGACGCCCGCGAACGCCGGCATCCAGCGCGACCTCACACGGTACGCGCTCGAGATGGCCCAGGCGCTGGCGCCACTCGCCGCCGCCGCGTCGCCGCCGGTCGTGCTGCTGGACCTGGGCGCCGGCTCCGGGCTCAGCACGCGCGCGGCGTCGCAGTGGCTGGACGCGCGCGGCCTCGCGTCGTTCTGCGTGGCGTTCGACATCAGCGCGTCGATGCTGCTGCTCACGACGACTAGCGAGACGGGCGACGCAAGTGAGACCGTGCAGGTGCTGGCGGACGGCAAGAAGGTGATCACGAGCGTGGACTGCGGCACGCGCACGGCGTTCTTCTGCGGCAACGCCGCGCAACGGTTCCCGCTGCGCGCGCGCTCGTGCGACGTGGCGATCGGCGTGTCGATGCTCCAGTGGCTCACGGACGACGGAATGCGCACGTGCTACACGAGTCTCATGGACGTGCTGCACGACAACAGCGCCGCTGTGTTTCAGGTGTACCCGACCACACACGAGCAGGTGTCGTCCATGGAGACGATCGCGCTGGATGTCGGTTTCGCGTACGCCGAGGTGGTGGTGGGCTTCCCGCACTCGTCGGCGGGCAAGAAATGGTTTCTGGTGCTTCAGAAAAAGAAGACGTCGACGGGAGCGGAGGCTAAGGAGGCGCACTCGCTCCGCCAGCGCGACGAGCAACTCTGTCCGTTTGGGCGCCGCCACCAGCGCCGCTGTGCGTGGCATCTTTTTGAGCATTGTGAAAGCAATACGAGTGCGAGTGTGCGTGAGCGCCTCGGCCGCGAGCACGTCAAAGAGGCGTGGCATATCTGGCGCAAGTTCCATCGCGCCGAGTCGCTGGCCAAGCTGGCCGCGGAGACGGGCAAACCGCTCCACTTCAAGGCCAAGCGATCGCTTGAGCTGTGGAAAAGCGACGAGATCATCGGCGAGGTGCTGCGCGAACGGTACGTCTCGACTTCTCCCGGCAACGACGAGACCAACGTCGGTGACTCGGGCAAGACAGCGAAGCTCACGCACGAGTTCCTGCTCGCTCGTATGGACGACGTCGTACAAGTGCTCCATTCAGTATGTCAAGACTTTATTGTGTTCGTATTCTTTGGCTGGATGTGTGGTTTGACCCCGGAACGTGTTTGTAGGCGTATACCAAGGCTGTAGCGCTGGAACGGTCACTTGTGCCTCAATCAGACGCGTCGTGACATTCGTAGCAATCCAGTGCCCTCCTTAGACAACTAGAATAGAAACCGCAATAGATATGACGGTTCTCAGTTCTCACATCCATCTGCCGTCAAGAGTCGCGTCCAGTTCGCTTCCGCCACTATGGACCGCATTCGAGCGAGCCGCAAGACGATTAGCTTCCGCAACTGGAGACGTCCCAGTGCCGCCGCAGCCAGTGTCGCTGCCCCCGGAGGGCCGGACCCACGCCCAAAGACCTCGCGATACCACAGTGAGGGCAGCGTGCCCGCGAACCCGCTTTTGATTGAGGCACAACTCGTCCCAACTACTCAGGACAATGAACTAGGCGAGCGGCTGCCGCCGATGCCCACGGACACGTGTCTCGTGCTCAAGTACCTCGTCGATTTCCTTTTCAAGAGCAAGCTCCACAAGACCGATCTGTTTCTGCTGGACGCGCGCCCGAGCGAGAAGTCCAGGCTGCTCCGTTGCATCCTAGTGGGTGAGCTACCCGAGCGGCTCAGCCAGTACTCGTCGCGGTCCGTCTCCTTTGCTGTTCTCCACACGCTCACGCACACATTCGCCCCGATCTTCCCGCGAGAATCCTGGTTGGAAATCTTACGGCTGGCGCAGGACCAAGGCCCACAGAAATCGCTAGTCGAGTACATCGCTCGGGTTATTCACTGGAACATGAGCGCGGAGCGCCGAGCTCTCTTCGAGTCGCTTCTCCTACTTCTTTATCGACTGTCGCAACAAGAGACCTCGAGTATGAACGCTGCCGCGCTTGGCGAGCTAGTGGCGCTCAAGTTGGGCGAGAATCGAGGATTAGCCGAACGAAACGGGTTGGATGGCGTGCTTGAGATGATCGGCACGTTTCTTGTCGAACGAGCTCCTGATATCTTGAGTGAGCGCCAAGCACTTGCCCGCTCCTACAGCACAAGCAGCAATCAGCAGGAGTACACGACATCATCTTACGTGCGCTCCCGCCCGTCAAACCTTAGCGCGGTCACAAGCGCGGTCAAGATCATCTCCCGCGCGATTGATACTCGATCTGAAAACCATTGCAACAAAACTCCGCAGGTTGATGTGGTGGAGAAGCAGTCACTGGATGACGAGCTGGCTCACAAAGTTTCAGAGGTGTTGACCGCAATCATCGAGTCAAATGAGGTCCAGCCCGGATTGCTCACACGACTTTCGCGATCAGAAGATGGCAGTGTAACCCAGTATCTTCGTGGGGAGGCAAGTTGTGACGTGCTGTCGGCGTGTGACGATCTCGAGCTCGGAAGTGAGCTTCTCAATTTTCTTGACAACAAAGTGAGTCCTCTACTTGATGGCTTCGAGTGTCATGATGGCGAGAAACTGGAAGAAGAATCCGACCCAGGGTTCGCGTTCTTGAATCGGCTTCAGCTATACATTCTGGAGCACCTTGCTCCATTCGAGCAAGATGTGTTGGCGCTGTTACTCGCAGCTGTGCGAATCGCCATCGACGCCGGAACGGAGTTCGAGCATCTCGTCTCTGCTTGGGCTCCGTGGATATTCCCGTCTCGTGACGATACGAGTCTACGACGTGTTTCGTACTGTCGTGAACTATTTACCAACATGCACGCCGTACTGCAGCCTCTAATGGACCGGCGAGCGCGTGACGCATCAAGACGACGGATGTCCGTGGTGTTCCGTGTCGTACTCTGGGTCACCAGATGCCGGATGCGAGCGATCGAGACTCAGCGAGCTCAGCAGCAGATGCTACGCCCATGGTCGGAATCGATGGCGTCGGGTTTGTTTGAGATCGTAAAACTGCTCGTTGCACAAACGCGCGCATACCCGTCCCAGCTACGGCGGCTTTACCTTGATGGCGGTGATGAAATGGAGACTTCGATACTCGTCGAGAAGTTTTGCATCGACGGTACCAACATCAGTGCCGAAATATTTTCCCCTCACTCAGCAGCTTTCGCCGTGCGGCGGGTACGAAGCGCTCTTCATGAGTGACCTTCTGACACACCGAATCGATTGATTGACTCACATAACGGATTCTTGTCTCCACGTAGATTCTGGCGAAGATGGTACACCCGCTTGGTTACGAGACAACAAGCCCATGCGTGCGGTTAAAGCAACTCTTGTTGACGCACCTGGACCTACTTTTGCACCACGAACACTCGACGTACATCCGCAGTGACTTGGAAGATACCTTCAACGAGATGCTCTTTCATGGTGACGGCGACCATCCTAACGAAATAGATGACGAGAGCTACGAAGAGCCACAGGAGAACTGCGACGAACATCTTCTTTTGAATGACCGTGGCGAGGTTTACCCTCAACAGAAGGAGCGTGAGCAGTACAAAACTCGAGTCGCTGACACCCTATCCGAATGGCTCGTACATCAGAACAGTTTGTCGCCTTCGAGCTTGCTCCCACCGCTTGGTTTCACACCGGGCATGGTAAGAGAATTACAAACCCGAGTATGTGATGTCATTGACGTCATGCAGCATTGTTATGCTGCAAGCCGTTGCGTGGATGTGAACCAGCGTGTGTCCAGCGACATTCTGGATGCTCAACATCATCTCGTCGTCATCTTGGAAGCATTGAACATTCCACAAATTCTTGTACCACGCCAACGCGCTGCGAGTACACTGAATCGACTGCGTGCCTCGAACTGTGCAAACAAGGTGAGGAAAAGTATGAATTGCCCGCAGTAGCATCTGCTCACCAATTCCGTTGCCTTTGTGTTTATGAAGGTGAAGGTTCCAGTATCGAATTCTCCGGTGACTCCTGAGCTCATCGATCTTGAAATCATCGAGGCGCTGGTGCTGGAGACCTTCTCCACGTTGCGGCATCCGTGTTTGGCGCGATTATATCCAAACGCCGACGACCATCTTGGTGTGCTTCTCGATATTTGGGGCCTGGGAGACCGATCGATTGTGATTAGCCACTCCGAGCCGCGGCTTGCGAACTGCTGAGTCCATCATGTGATGATACTCGTGCTCTTGCCGGTTGATGTGCTGACGTCGTCATGCCGATTTGCTCCATCAACTTCGTAATCAGCTCCAAGACAGTTGTTCGAGATGCTGCAACGTCAAGACCTAACACATTCCGGACGTCTTGAAGGAATCCTCTCTCCTTTCTCGTTGTATCGAGGAGCCTCTCAATCGTCGGGGAAAGTTGGTCGATACGGTCGGCTTGGAGAAGATTCATGCAGCGCAACACGACGGCAAGTGCTCGATCTCCTGGTGGCGCCATTTGCTCCCGTCGTGCTCTTACTTCGAAGACTAGGTCTTGGACACGACTGGAAAGCTTGGTCACCGTAGTGCATGTCAGTTCATAAACGCAGTTCGCACCAGCAGCGTCTCTGTAACGCTGAACGCACCGTTTCCAGGAAAGACCCACTGCTTGTATCTCGCCTTGCCTCTCTTGCTGCAGCCGGCCGCACACCCGCTGCTCGCATCAAGTCATCGATGCGGAGCACAAAGTCTTGCAGGAGCGGTACGAGCTGGGCGTATTGGTACGTGGCTTCGACATACCGAGGCAGTTTTGCGACTTCGTACACGCCAACACTATGACAGCACGACGCGACTATCTCCGAGCACACAATCCCAACTCGCCTCGACAATTGCTCGCGCTTTTTCATCTTCTCGTTCTCGGTCACGGTCGAGGCGGTGGAACCCGAGGCACCGTCCAGCGCGGCCGCATCCAGTACCAAGTAGCACTCTACCGCCTCTTTCAGAAATCGGCGGCGATTGCGCTTGGCTTGGGCGCCTTCAGGTTGGTTCATTCTCTTCGTCTCGACGTGGAGCCAGCTGAGCAGCTTGTCCACGCTGATCCGGTCGGACAGCGTCTCCTGTGGTGCCATGTCAAAGACCGGTACGCCTGCCTCAATCTCCGGCAGCGTCGCCCGCTCGTTTTCTTTCAACCGCGCTACCTGGTCTTGAAGGCTCTCGATCTGCCACTGGCTTCGCTAACATTATCAACATGACGAGAAATGGTCAGAATACGGACCACCAGCGTCCGATTACACGCCGACATACGAACCGCGAGGTCGCGGTGCGTCGGCCGCTTCTCCAGCGTGTCACGCAGCTTGGCGTTCTCGCGCGCTAGCGCCACAATCTGCCGCTTCTGCGCTTCAATCAGGTGGCTCAAATTCTTGATTTGCTGCACTGAACGGCCATCCGCGGCGTCGCGCTCGACGGTGTGGCTCGGTCGGCAATGGCACAAGTCGCAGTCGCTGGTCGCGTCGCGCAAGAGCGCAGCGAGCGACTGCTGCACGCTCTGCGCATCGCGCGTCGTGCGCTCGATCTCCGCGTCTTGTAGCTCATCTCCCACTATCGAAACCTCGTCGTTTGGCGCTGCATCGTCGTCCTTGTGGGCGAGCCGTTCGCGGTCGAGCTCCTGCTGGAGGCGCACGACTTGCGCCGCGTACCGCTTGACGTCGTTCTGCGCGCTCTATTGGGACCAAAAAAACGTTGCGACGCATAAGCTTCCAGACAGGGTCTAACGGTTGATTACAAGCAGAACCTTGAGCAGCGCGCGCAGCTCGCGCACGTCGGCGGCGTCTCGGTGCGTCATGGAAATCCCCCGCAAGGAAACACAATGCAGTCTGCCCGCCAAAAGGGAAACACCCACCACCCAGGTTGCTTGTAACTAGGTGATTGGGTTCATGAATTAAAATTGGTCGATGCGAATCCACTGCCTTCTTTGTTCGTCATATAAATTCATTGGGTCACCCCAAACCTAATTCACAACCCAATTCTAATCCGGTCCCAACACGTCGATAGCACAGACATTCCGTCCTTCCTCCCCCGCCGCTCCCCCCGCAAAAACGACCCGCGCGGGAAACGGCGAAGACAGCTCTCTCCTTCGCCCGCCCGCCGTCTCTCCCTCTCTCTTATTCATCTTCTCTCTCGCTCTCTCTCTCCAAGGAACAAATGGCCGTGGTGACGTCGCTGCTCAAGGCGGCGCTGCTGGGCGCGGCGGTCGCGCTCTACTGGCGGCCGCTCGAGATCGCTAATGCCGCCGGCGCGCCGCCACCGGAGGGCGGCTACCAGCCGTCGCACGTCCACGGCGTGCGCTTCGCGCTCTCGGTCGTGACCTACTCGTACGCGCTCGGCTTCGCGTCGTCGCGGTTCGTCACGATCCTGCTGCTCATCGCGCTGCAGACCGTGTGCATGGCGACCGCGATCGCCGACCAGAGCGTGCTCGGCGGCCTGTTGGGCGGCCAGTTCCAGTTGGACGCGGCCGCCGAGAAGCAGTTGTTCGAGACGGCCTCGGTCGTGCTCTATGGGCTGCTGCTCACGGTTGTGCTGTTTGGCGGCCGCAACAGCGGTGAGGACTACTACCGGTGCGTTATCGCGATGATAGGTGGTGGTTACTGTAGCTGGGGGACTCATATTTCGCGATGTGATGTGCTATTAGTCGCCGTTTGATGGCGTTTTACGCCAAGCATAACCCGGAGAAGATCGGCGACATCGGCAAGATCCTCAAGAAGTACGAAGGCAAGGAGGAGCTCCTGTTCTCGCGTCTCCACCGCAAGTACAGCCGGGTGCTGTCGCACACGCCGGCGGAGGACGCCGTGGACGACCTGGACCACGATGGCGAGGAAGAAGAAGACGTGGCGCCCGAGGGCGCGTTTATCGAAGAGGTCGAGTACATTCAGGGCACCAACTCGCCGTCGACGTCGTCGTACTCGAAGACCGTCTTCTCGAGCAAGACCTCGACGACGTTTAGCTCGTCCAACGGTGTCGATGACGAAAAGCACGAGGAGTACCACGAAGATGTGGAAGACGAGGCAGACCTGCCGATGATCCAGCCGCGTGTCAAGAGCCCCGTGGTGAAGAGCCCCGCGGCCTCGACCCCCGTTGGCAAGGGGCCGAGCGTGCCCCCATCGCCCGCTCTCTCGCAGCGTGCCGGCGGATCAGCCGCGGGCTCCGCAGCTGGTTCCCAGACCTCGTCGCCGCCGCGTTCTCCGGGCAGCGAGGCATCCAACGCAGTGCGCAAGGCCAGTGAGGATGCTCGTCGTGCGCTTCAGGAGCGTGTGCAGCTGCGCGTGCAGCAGCTCCAATCGCGCTCGAACAAAAAGAATGTGTAGTCGGCGCGCAGTACGAGCGACGGCGGGCACGCGCCACGAGTGAGTAGGGAGCTGTAGGCAGTCACCGCTCTTGGCACCAAGCAGATGATATGAAATCCAACTCAATTACATGCCGACCGAAGGGCTACAGCGAAATCGCACACCTGAGACTAACGGAGAGAGTTTTGCAGGTCGCGCAAGTCCGCAACTCGGTCACCGCGTTCGTCAACAGCTCTCACCCAACCAGCCTCCTCTGGTTCGGCTTTCACCCCACACGTATTATTCTCACTCCCACACGGACGAAGGTTTAGAGGGCCTTGTGCGCCAACGTCATTCGCTTCGTGTGCACACTGATTTTGGTGGCTGTGGAGCCAACTTGAAGTGGAGCCAAATGCTGGTCGAGACGGGTGGGTGGGTTCAGTAATGACCTAGACCAAATTACCCATTTCAAATGTTAATTCATTTTTTGTATTGGTTTCAAACCCGTGGGTACGAACCCGCGTATTCGGGTCCCAAACCCAGATTGCGAATCCACTTCGCTTCGCCGTGTTTCGGAGCCGCTCCTCCAGCTGGCGGCGGCTCAGCATACAAACTTCAAGTTTGGCCCACAATTTACTCTACCTACTCTCCAAAGTACGCTTTCGTTCGTTCCCTCCTCCTCGGTCCTCCGCTCCCCCCACGTTTCCTTCCCTTGATGCTCATCCGACGCCAGGTCTCATTCTTCCATTCTGCAGACGAAGACCAGAGGAGCCCTCCTCCTCTTCCTCTTCTCCTCCTCCTCTCCCCTCTTCCGCCCCCTCCTCTCCTCCATGGCCTCCCCGTCGACAGTCATCCCCCTCGAGGACGTGGCCACCATGCCGGCGCCGGGCATGAACTTCCCTGTGAACGTGAGCTTCTCGCCCGACGGCGCGCGCGTCGCGTTCCTCCACTCGCGCGAGAACCAGCTCTCGCGCCAGCTGTACGCGCTCGAGCTCGCCTCGCAGCGCGTGGACCTGCTGGCGTCGCCGCCCAACCAGGGCAACACCGAGGGCAACCTCTCGCTCGAGGAGAAGCTGCGCCGCGAGCGCCAGCGCCAGATGGGCGTCGGCATCACGAGCTACAGCTGGTGCCCGTCGCCGCACTCGCAGCGCATTTTGTACCCGATCCAGGGCGATCTGTTCGTGCAGGAGAAGCCCGGCGCCGCGCTGCAGCTGCTCTTCGACAAGCGCTCGACGCCCGGCGCGCAGGGCGGCGCGATCGACCCGCAGTTCTCGCCCGACGGCAAGTGGATCGCGTTCGTGCAGGACAAGGAGGTGTACGTCGTGCGCAGCGAGCTCGCGCCGGGCGGCGGCCCGCAGAAGGCTGTCCAGATCACCACGGGCGCGCGCGGCGTCGAGGGCAAGTCGAACGGCCTCGCGTGCTTCCTCACGCAGGAGGAGCTGAGCCGCTTCCGCGGCTTTTGGTGGTCGCCCGACGGTTCGCAGATCGCGTTTGAGGAGGTGGACGAGAGCGCCGTGCCCGAGTTCCGCATCATGCACTCGGGCAGCGCCGACGTCGGCGCCGCGGCGCAGGAGGACCACCGGTACCCGTTCGCTGGCGGCGTGAACCCGCTGCGGCGCCTCGGCGTCGTGGCCGTGCGCTTCGCGGAGGAGCAGCCGCTCGCGGCGCCCGTGTGGATGGACTTTGCCGACTCGGAGACCGACTTTTACATCAGCCGCGTCAACTGGCTGCCCGACCGCTCGCTCGGCGTGCAGCGCCTGAACCGCCTCCAGGACGAGGTCGCGTTCTACCGCTTCGACGTCGCCTCGGGCGCCGGCGCCGTGCTCATCCACGAGAAGCACCCGGTCTGGGTCAACGCCACGTACCTCTTCCGCAACATCGAGACCGACAACAAGCAGGCGTTCCGCTTCATCTGGCCCTCGGAGCGCTCGGGCTTCATGCACCTGTACCTGTACGAGTACTCGCCGGCAACCCAGAAGGCGCAGCTGCTCGGCGCGCTCACCGAGGGCAACTGGTGCGTCGAGTCGATCGAGGGCATCGACCTCGCGCAGGGCAAGATCTACTTCTGCGGCACGCTCGACTCGCCGCTCGAGCGCCACCTGTACGTGACGTCGCTGTTCCCGGGGCAGACCGTGCCCAAGCCCATCCGCCTCACGGGCGCGCCCGGCATGCACTCGATCGTCATGGACAACGCCTGCAAGTCGTTTGTCGACGTGTACAGCAACACGACCACGCCGCCGACCGCGATTGTGACCGCCGTGCCCTCGGACGCGCAGCTCGGCTCGCTCCCGGCCGAGCAGGTCTTTAGCGACATGGCCGCCAAGGCCACGCCGCTCCACAAGGACGTTGAGGCGCGCGTCCAGACGCTTGCGCAGCAGAACAAGCTCCCGGCGCCCACGCTCATCTCGTTCCCGACGCGTGACGGCGCTGAGACACTCTACGGCGCCGTGTACAAGCCCGACGCGAGCGTGCACGGCCCCGGCCCGTACCCGACGCTTGTGAGCGTGTACGGCGGCCCGCACGTGCAGCGCGTGGCCAACATGTGGGCCGCGACCGTCGACATGCGCGCGCAGCGCTTCCGCGACCTCGGCTACCTCGTGCTCAAGGTGGACAACCGCGGCAGCTTCCGCCGCGGCTCGGCGTTTGAGGGCGCCATCAAGAACAAGATGGGCACGGTCGAGATCCTCGACCAGCAGGACGGTGTCGCGAAGCTCGTGGCCGAGGGCCTCACGGACCCGGCCCGAGTGGGCATTTACGGCTGGAGCTACGGCGGCTACATGTCGGCGATCAGCTTGATGAAGGCGCCTGAGACGTTCAAGCTCGCGATCGCCGGTGCGCCCGTGACCAGCTGGGACGGCTACGACACGTGCTACACGGAGCGCTACATGTCGACGCCGCAGCTCAACCCGGACGGGTACCGCATCGGCTCGTGCATGGAAGCCGTGGGCAACCTCAAGGACTCGCAGAAGCTGCTGCTCATTCACGGTCTCATCGACGAGAACGTGCACTTCCGCCACACGGCGCGGCTCATCACGGCGCTCATCAGCGCGCGCAAGCACTACGACCTGCTGCTCTTCCCGGGCGAGCGCCACTCGCCGCGCGGCCTCGAGGACCGCATTTACATGGAGCAGCGCATCGCCGAGTACGTGCTCGCCAACCTGTAATCTTTCCGTCGCGAAGACAGGAGCCAGCAACTATGAGGGAAGTGAGGACACACGCTTTCGTGTGTTTGTGATGGAAGTGATCTGGCGATGCTTAGATTTTTTACGGTAGGTGACGAACGAGATGAATGAATAACAAGACAGCGTCGTGTTGGATCAAAACTCAGCCCTCATTAGCCTCCTCGTGTGATGCTCTAGTGTGTCGTGTGTGTGTTGAATAGTTCAGCAACTTCTCTCAGGACTCGCGCAGTGACGCCTGGATGGCGCGCTGGATTTCGTCCATCTCATCGACGTGTGTCTCGCTGCCATGGTCGAACCCAAAGTCCAGGGCCACTGACGCTGGTGCTCCGTACGCCGTGGCCTCGTACTCCTTCGCCGACATCTCCAGGATGCGACGCATCTCTTCCTCCTCGTCGTACGCCGTAGCTGTTGCTGGTGTTGCTGACGCCGTGTGGTCCGCGAGCGACGCCTGGATCGCGGCGGAGACGTCGTCATCAAAGTCGCCACTGATACCCCCATGGTGGTGGTGTCCGTTCGTCTCTTTCATCGACGCCTCGAGCGCCTTGCGCATCTGCTCCTCTTCGGACGCCTGGCGGGCCTTCTCCAGCAGCTCGGCCTGGATCGCAGCCATTTCGCTCTCTTCCGTCGCGACGTGGAGCGCTCGCTGTTCGGCGTTCTCGGCGCTCACTTCGGACTCGGCGATCGCCATCTTCAGCGTGTCATCAAGGTTTGACCGCATCGCGTCGAACTCATTTCTCGACATCTACCGAGTTCAAGATTGTTCGTAAGAATTGATCGTTTCCTGACATACACATTGGCACGTACCAGCAAAATCTGTTCGAGCTGCGCCATCTCGGTCGCGTCGCCGTTAGCCGACGCAGTAGTGGCGGCGGCACTGTCCGCCACGCGTTGCGCTAGAATAGAGCCGACTTCGTCGCTGGTGGTGAGCCCTTCGCGCGTGTTGATACGCCTAGAGATCTCAATGTGGCGTCGCTCCCACTGCCCAGGTGACTCGTGGATGATGTTGGCGGCGTGCTGTGCTCCAACAAGGGAGTCGTAGTGCCCTCCACCGTAATAACTAAGGCTGTTGGGTCCACAACAAATGATCAGTCATGCGGCATGGTTGCTTGATGAGAGATCCTTCGGAAACGCACCGGATCAGCGGTCGGTTTCTGGACAGCGAGCTGTTCTCGTGGAACGTGCGGAGCTTGCGGAAGCCGTTTGTCGGGTCGTACGCGTAGACTTCAGCCGGCCGGTCGTACAGCTCGCACATGGCCTGGATCTCCGGATCGTCGCCCCAGACGCCGTCGCGTCGTTTATACTGCAAGTACCGCAGAAACGCCGACATGTCGCCCACGACGTACGGCTCGAAGTATTCCTTCTCGATCTCCATGTAGTCCATGCACAGCTGACGCACAATGCCGTGGTGGGCGTCGTCCCCATAAATCTGGTGGCTCACAGACCGGAAGAGGCAGTTGCCGTCGCCCTCGACCGCGTTGATGCGCAGCCCTCGGGACGCGAGCGCGTCGCGATAGTGCTGGAACCGCGGGTTCTGCGCCTGGATCACGCGCAGCCGGTTGGTCGCCGTGGGCTTGACACTGAAACGGCGCTGCTCCGATAGCGGCGCACGCGAGCGCACGTGGTCGCCGGCGGCAGCGACCGTATCGGGTGTGAATGGCATCCAGTCGTCGAACTGCTGCTGTCGGCCAGCGTACCGCACGAGCAGGTCGCTGGGACGCGCCTTGACCACGATGCCTTCCTTCCAGATCGACGACCCGGGCTTGCGCACCTCCACGACCTGCGCGAGACGCAGCGGCGCGCTGTCGTTGCGCGTCTGCAAATAAAGATAGGGTCAGTCCCCCTGCTGGTATTTGTTTCGTGCGGCGTGGGGTGGAGTCGTTGCGGAGCGTACCTTGGTGGCTGGCTGCGCAATTTGGCCCGAGTCCAGTGGCACCCACCGCTGCCACGAGTCGTTCATGTTCAGATACCGCACTTGCACTTCACCGTCCAGAACCTACACGTCGCCATTTAAGTCTGTGAGTTGATGGTCTCAACCCATTGGAGCATTCTCAGATACGACGCACCCGCAGCGCCATGGCCGGACACCAGTTGCCGAAAATGTTCTGCGCGTCGATCGGGTCGCCCGCGTGCAGCTGGCGGCGCCACTCGAGATCCACGGGATCAATGCGCATCATCTCTAGTGACAATAAAAACAATAAAAATCAGACACCCGTGAGTGAGCTCTTCGCGTCGCGCCGAACAGCTCCCATGCCTTCTTCGATGTCGGTGTCGTCGCTCAGGTACCGGTCGCGCGCCGGCACGGACGCCACAGCGCGGCCCGCGACTCGCCGCTGGTTGCCGTCGCCGCCACTATGCACCCAAGTGGCAGCGCGCTGGTTCTCGTCGGCGTCGTCGCGGTTCTCTTTCTGTTCGTCGTCTCCGTCGTCACTGCCTCCGGCGTCGTGCATCGCGACGTCGCTGCGGCGCGGGGCCATGTCGACGTCCCGTCTCTCGCGCTCGTCGTCGCTGCCGCTGTCGCTGTGGCGCGCCGCGTGGAAGCGGTCGCCGTCGCCGCCAAAGCCCATGCGGTCGCTGCCCATGACTGCCGAAGAGTTCTCCGATGACGTTGGCTAACGTTTTCTGACCCGGTCGGTTGAAGGGGACACCTATTGTGAGAACGTCGTTAAGTACGAATCGTAACTAAGCGGAGTGACACAGTCCATGTTGAAGTTCTTATGGGAAGGGACAGTATCACTTGCGAGGGCTGCGCGGGTCGATGCCATCGAAGCAGCGCAGGCCGTCGTCGTTCTCGATCTCCGTGTCGGCGCCCTTGGAGATGAGGTACTCGCCCAGCGAGTCGCCGTAGCCGTACGCGAAGCAGAAGTGGAGCGCCGTGTTCCCGCGGTTCTATCGACAAATACACGGTGATTAGGACCGAAAGAGAGAGAGGGAGCAGGTTGGCGTTGGGAGGACGTACGTTCTGGCTGTTGATGTTGGCGCCGCGGCGAAGCGCGAGCTTGGCCATGCGCTTGAGCCCGTTCTGGCACGCGATCGCGAGGATGGTGTTACCATGCGCGTCCTTAAGGCTCGCGCTCACGCCCTGGTCCAGCATGTACGTGACCGAGTCGATGCGGTTGTGGCGCGCGGCCGAGAAGATGTCGTTCTCGAGCACCGATGGCGCCTCCACGAACACGGCCCGCGGACTTAGAACCTCGCCTGAGGACCGATCCGTGTCCCGGAACGATGCACTGTGCTTCATGGCAGCACGTGCGCTGGCGCCGCCGAACGCCTGTGCTTTGTACTCGTAGTCATGTGGCTGTTGGTGCTTCTTGGCGTCGGCGGCGTTGAATGTAGGGGGCAGCGCCTGCTTGAGCTCGCTCATGGACGCCAGCCGCGAAGGCTGCTTGCCCATCGCGCGCTTGTAGTAGTCGTCGCTTGTGAGCGCGGATTGCGGGTGCACCGCTGCGGCGTCGCGAGGTGATGCCACGGAGCCTTCGCGCGGCGTCGTGTAGTCGTGTTCGTCCGAAGACACCGAGCGAGCGCTCGTACGCGGCGACATGAAGCGCTCGTCCTCGGAGCCGGCGCTCGAGTACCCGCGGCGAGCCGAGCTGCGCGGCGTGTAGAAGCGCTCGTCCGTCACCTTGGTCTCCATCGTGAATTCAGAGAGTGAGGCGATGGCGATGTTTATGCTTTCGTGCGTCTTCAAAGTGTCGAGCAATGCGGTCTGAAAATAATTAAAGCTGCAAGAATAGTGTGACGAGATCGTGTGCGGGGTACCCAGCCGTGATTATAAATGACGCGTTTGGTGGACATGCCTACGGGAAATGCATCACAGTGAACAAGACAAGCTGACATAAGGAAGAGAGATGGGAAGGGGCCGTCTTGCTCCGTCTGAACGGGTCGTGTATTCAGCCCGCACTCGAGTTAGCTTCTCCACGCGCGATTCTTCATGTCTCTTTGTCGTTCTGTCTACCCCGTGCCTCGCCGCCAATGGGAAGCTGGAATACATTTGAATTCCAGGTTTCCGTCTACTCGGCCATCTTGGTGTCGCCGTCGTCCTCCTTGGTGTCGGCAACCTCGACGGCGTCGATCTGCATAGATGCAATTCAAACAAAAAGCATAAGCCTCTAGCAAACTTCGAGGAAGAGGTAAAGCAAGACTCACGTAAGGCTGCAGGTCGGCGCCCTCAATGATCTTGAACGGCTGGTTCACACCGACGATCGACACGGCCACGTTGTCAGCCGTGAGCTCCTGGTCCCCCTGCAGGCAGCCGCGAATCGCTTGGAGCGCGTGGTGGATGAGCTCGTCCGTGCTCACTGCACAAGAGAACCAAGAAGTGAGTATTTAGCCACGCGATACACAAACTTGGAAAGAGCGAGAACCAGACGCACAGTTGGCAAAGCTCTCGTAGTGCTTCTCGAGGTAGGTACGCGCCGACTGCGAGCGTGCGCCTATTGCGTGCGCCTTGTACTCAAAGTAGTTGCCCGACGGGCACGTCTCGTAGAGGTGCACGCCTTTCTTCTGCTCATCCACGACAGCCACAGCCACGACTCGTTAGGCACGCAATACGGTGATTCCTCAAAAGATCACCATCCAGCCACGTACGTCGACACCGGCGACGAGCAGACCAACACCGTACGGACGGCGAATGTACGACTGCGTGCACTCCTGCTGGCGGTCCGCGACGTCCGACACGAGGCGGCCCACCGTGATCTGGCTGCCGTACACAAACTTGTGGTTCAAGCTCTCTGTTCGCATAAAACTGGCAAGCCACCACACATGTCAGTTTCGCGGCGCTTCTTTTTGCGCGCAGTTCCAAAGGGAAAACGCCACTACACACCGAGCCAGCGAGCGCGCGTCGGCCGTGAGACCGGCGATGGCCATGCCGATGTGGTCGTCGATCTCGAAAATCTTCTTCATGTGCTCGGCGAGCTTGACGTTCTGGCGCTTGATGCCGGCGAGCACGACGAGGCTCTTGGACGTGAGCCCGAGGCACGCGCTGCCCTGCTTCACGGCCTCCTTGGCGTAGTCGATCTGGTACAGCTGGCCCTGCGGGCTCCAGACCGTCACGTCCGTGTCGTACTGGTTGCGGAACATCTTTGCGGGTGATCACTAGCGCTTCGCTCCCTGTGCTTCTTCCGGAAGATCCGCCGCTGCGATTTTCGGGAACAAACTCCAACAGGGGGAAAAGATACACAATTCCTTCAGGTCAAAGGGGGGAGCCAATGTGTTTTAAACAGAATAAAGGCAGGTGTTGGAAACGCCAGGATCGCAAAATGTGGTCCACATGAATTACGATCACTAGGTACGCAGGGGCTTGTATTCAACTCGGGTACTGTACAACGTATCCAGGTGTGCTTGAAGCCACATTTCGACAACAAACACCATGAGTGGCAAGCGCGTGCTGACCAAGGTGCGCTTCTCTCTCTATCTATGTCGGCGCCACGGGTGTGGATGCGGACACTAAATGACAGTGCGCCTGTCTCTATTCCCCAGTTTCTCGGGCAGCGCGAGGCGCAGCGCTTCGACGAGGCGCTCATGTCGGCGCGCTTCGGCTTCTCGCTCGACCAGCTCATGGAGCTCGCGGGGCTCAGCGTCGCCAGCGCCGTGCGCGCGCAGTACCCGCCGGCAGATAAGAAACGAGCGAGCGTGCTCGTGGTCGCCGGACCTGGCAACAACGGGTGCGTTCTTTCTATGGGAATGAATAGAAGTGTCGTGACTCGGTCCGTCGGGGCTAACTGTGGGATGTTGGGACCAGAGGAGACGCGCTTGTCGCCGCTCGCCATCTCAAGGTGCGTGCTCGTGGTCACCGCTTGCGGCCAGCGACGGTGTGGTGTGTAACCTACAGTGCCTGTTTGATACGCGACAGCATTTCGGGTACGCGCCGTCAATCATGTACCCCAAGCGGAGCAACAAGCCGCTCTTCCAGGTGCGCAAGCCTCCCAGTCCTTGGAGAGGGTGTGGCATAGTATCCTGACTCTCGTGCACGGCATCCGCGCATGTTGCTTAGGGCCTTGTGACGCAGTGCGAGCAGCTCGAGATCCCGTTCCTCGACCAGCTCGACCCGCCGTACGTGAGCTCTGCTTGGGTGGATTCGCATGGAGCTGACAGTGACCGTATTTCGTGGCCAGGCCGCAGCTTGACGCGGCGTTCGATCTCGTGCTCGACGGCATCTTCGGCTTCAGCTTCGAAGGCTCGATCCGCGCGCCGTTCGACACGATCATCGCGACACTGCGCGCGTGCGAGACGCCCATCGTGTCCATCGACATCCCGTCCGGCTGGCACGTGGAGCGCGGCAACGACGCCGGCGTCGGGCTCGAGCCGGCCATGCTCGTGTCGCTGACCGCGCCAAAGCCCTGCGCGGCCTCGTTCAAGGGCGTCCACTATGTCGGCGGACGCTTCGTGCCTCCGTGCGTATCCGTATTGCCTCTGACAGACTTGCGGAGGGAGATCCCTTGTCACATACTCACCGCTTCCGGGCTGTTTGTTCTCTTTGTGTAGAGCCCTGGCAAAGGAATTCAACCTGGCGTTGCCGACCTACCCAGGTGCCGAGCAATGCGTGCGCGTGGACCTGTAAGCGATGTGAAAAGGAGAATCGTAAAGCAAATGAAAGCGTAGTCGATGTTCATGTGATTGCTATGTATTCCGATTAATGTAGTTGGTATGCAGCTATCGATTCCTATATGTACTTGTACACAAATATGCATGGCGTTCACCGCAGCTTAGGCGGTGAAGCTCGCGACGGCCTGCGCGACGGCGTAGTCGCCCGAGTGGCTGATCGAGACGCTGAGCGAGCCGAGGCCCACGCGGTTGAACACCTGCTGCGGGAAGCCCGAGAGCAGCACCGACGGCGCGCCTGACGCCGTCATGAAGATCTCGATC
>JAADWV010000567.1:0-21796 GCA_023336295.1 Pythium folliculosum | reverse complement strand
TTGCGGCCGGCGAGGTCGAAGAACCACTTCCAGCGACCGAGCTTGGTGGCGTCCTGCGGCGCCGCAGGACGCCACCAAGCTCGGTCGCTGGAAGTGGTTCTTCGACCTCGCCGGCCGCAAGGACTACGGCAGCAGTGACCTCAACGTGGACGACGAGGACGCCAAGCGCTGGGCCGTGACGGCCATGTTTGGCGAGCCGGGTACGCGAGCACGGCGACCACGACCGCGGCGCTCGCCGCGCTGGCCCACGTCGGCGACCACGCCACGGCGGGGTCTATCTGCATGGCGCTCCAGGACCCGAGCAGCGAGCGCCACGCGCGCGCCAAGTACCTGGGCTACTTGCTGCGCTCCGGCGGCGTCCAGACGCTGGATATGCGCGATCAGTACTTGACGACGCAGGACCTGGACCACATGCTCGCTGTGTACAACGCGCGCACCACGCAGGAGCGGCTCCGCGCACTGTACGAGCGCGCGTGGCACGGCCGCAAGACGCGCACGCTGGACGACAAGAGTGCGCAGAAGTTTGTGGGCAACGCCAGCGAAGTGATCGGCGTGATGCACGAGACGGCGGACCCGGCGGAGACCGTGGACGTGTTCCTGGCCGGGTACGGCCAGTGCGGCGTCAAGCGCGCGCTGCTGCCCGCGGACCTCGCCTCGCGCGCGACAGAGAACGACGACAAGGATGATAAGACTGCACGCCACCTCACGTCGCTGGACCTGCTCTTCCTGAACGGACGTGAGACCGTGCCGTCGATCGTGCGGCTGCTCACGGGCGGCGTGGGCCGCGCGCTCGACAAGCTGCAGCTCGAGATCGAAGACGGCGCGTACTCGGTGCAGCAGCTGGCGGCCGTGCTCGAGGAGTGCCCGGCGCTGCGCAAGTTTATCGTCAAGCCACTGCGGCTCACGCGCGCGGACGACACGCTGACGTTCGCGCCGCCTGCGCCACGTACGCCGCTGGGGTCGCTGACCGTGGAGCTGGAGGCGGCATTCGCCGAGTCGGCCGGGCTCGCGGGCGCATTGCGGCCTGCTGGGCGCGTACACGGCCGAGCTGGAGGAGTTCCTGCTGCTCGCCGACCAGCGCGTGGTCGCGGACCGCGCGTACGTGGCGGCCGTGGACGAGCTGCTCTCACAGCGCATGCCCCAGCTCCGCAAGCTGCGCGTCGTGGGCTTCACGTCCGGGTACCTGCGCAGCCTGTGGAACAGCCGCCGACGTGAGGGTGACGGTCTCAGCGGCCTGCGCGTGCTGATGCTCGAGAGCGTCATGTGGGACGAGCGCGACTGGACGCAGTTCGTGGCGGCGCTCGCGGACAACGCGCACCCGCTCGCGCAGTCGGTCCACACGCTCCACCTCAAGCTCACCGGGTGGGAGGACCTGGACGCACTCCAGGCCGCGCTGGCGGCCAACGCGCGGCTCCTGAACGTGGCGATCGACGTGAACCAGGGCGTAAATGACCGCGCGGCGTTCACGGAGCGTGCGCGCTCGTCCCACGGCCGCCACGTGGGCTTTGTGGCGCAGCCGCTGTCCGTGCGCCACCGCGCGGCGTTCCTGAGCGCGGTCGCGGAGAAGACACCCGCGGCGCCTCTAGAGACGGCGATTGCAACCACGATCTTCGAGTACGCGGCCGGCACGGAGACGCGGTGCGTGCCCGTCCACCTCGTGACGGCGCAGCCGCCGCCGCTCTTTTGAGTCGAGTGTTCGTGGGAGGCGGTGGCCGCCGGCCTGGTGCCTGTGTGTGCGTGTGAGCGTGGTCTACGTAGTAGAAGGAGGCAGGTCAAGACTTCGATACGGACGCGCTGCGTGGGAATGCAATGGATTTTTTTGGTGCTGCTCGCTGGAGAAACAGAACCTGTCCGCTCCCCAGTGGATAATCCACCGGATCAACTGATCCCTGACCACCAGCTGGTGGTCCCATTCGATGATATATGCCATGTCTCTACTGTAGTCCACCTGCCCATATGGCTGCTGAATGACCTCATTAGGTAACAACGCAACGAGGGTGACCTCATTAGGTAACAACGCAACGAGGGACACGTTCCCATGCCGTGCTCCACCTTGGCCAGCAGTCTTCGACCGGCCTCCACGCCACCACTCAGCCACTCACCAACCTCCAGCCACTCACCCACCGCCCAACGTCACCATTACCATGCGTCTCGCGCTCCGCAGCCTCGCCGCCTCGGCCGCCGCGCTGCTGCTGCTGGCAGCGCCCACGTCCGCGTACAAAGTCCGCGCCGGCGACATCGTCCCGGTGCCCGAGGCCGACCGCGTGAGCGCCAAGCAGCTCTTCAAGCGCGAGGCCGAGATCCTCGACGCCGGGTACCCGCACATCCAGCTCACGATCACGACCGCCGGCCGCCTGTACGTCCGCCATGTTGAGAACGCGACGGCCGCGGCCGCGGGCGTCTTTGGCCGGCTGCGCGCGTCGGGCGACACGCGCGCGGCGGTCGAGTACGTCGAGTTCCCAGAGCCGGGTAAGTCCGAGTATGACGACGCCAGCGACGAGCTCCGCGTCTCCGTAACGTTCGACCGCGAGAAGCACGCGGCCGAGTCGCTTTTGCTCGAGGTTGAGCTCTACCAGAAGAACACGCTCAAGGAGCTCACGGCGTACGGCTCGGCCGACACGGTCATCACCGAGAACGTACTGTACTCGGTGGGCCCTGGCAAGTTCCTGGCCAACATGACGCAAGTCCGCGCCGGGCGCCTGGTCGACAACATGAAGCCGGGCGCGCTCTTCGTGTCGGACCCGACCGCGCGCTTCACGACCAACATCCTCACGGTCTCCTCGGACGGCCCCAACCCCGTGCAGCTCGACTTTGCGGCGATCAACTGCTCGGCCGACAAGCTCTACGTGCTCCCAGGCCCGCCCTCGGACGTGCGGTTCTTCGTGGCCGAGTCCATGCCGCCCGTGGAGATGCTTCTCGAACTGCACGCCGACGAGGCGACGCCGTCACCGACGGCGCGCAGCCCGCTGTGTGTGGCGACCAAGAACGACGTGGCGCTCTCGGTGACCTTGTCGAACGACGTGACCTTCGTCAAGAACAGCACGATCCCCGGCGGCTCGACGTGCGTCAAGCTGGCGCTGCCGCCGCGCGAGCCGGCGCTGATCGGCGGCGACGACGTTTTTGAAGACGACCTCCCAAGCACCGGGCGCCCCACGCTCGCGCCCGGCTCCGCCTCGGCCTCGACCCCGGCGAGCGCCGCGCCGACTCCAGGCTCAACGACCTCCATTCCCAAGTCGGGCGCGTGGCCACTCGCGTGGAGTCCGGCGATCGCGGCGGCACTCGGGTCGCTGCTGGTTGCCTTCATGTAGGGTACACAGCGCAAGGTCTCCGATAACAAATCGCTTAATCTCTTTCACAACCCAGTTCCATCGAGCACAGTCTATTTACTTGAGCGGGCTGTCTTACAGGTGGTCGGACCGCGGACTCGCGAGGCTCACGCGAACGTGGCGCGTCTCGGTGGCCGCCGCGTAGTCCACGATCGCGCGCAGGTGGTGTGTCTCGAGCGGCGAGCGCGTGGCGCTGAGGAACGCGGCGGTCTCGCGCGGCGACAGCGCCGCCTTGCGGTGGAACACGGCGCGGCCGTTGGTGGCCTGGAGCTCCTGGATGAGCTTGGCCGAGGTACGGAGCCCCTCGGGGAAGTCGACCGAGACGTTCGCGAGGAAATGGTTCTTCTGGAGCATGGCCTGCAGCGCCGACATCTTCTCAAAGCCGTTCAGCTGCAGGTGCAGCGTGCGCGTGGACTGCGCGAGCGGGTGGCTCGCGTCCGACAGCGCGTCCATCAGCGCGGTCCAGTGCTGCTTGTCCCACGCCACAGTCTCCAGGATCAGCGTGTCCAGCTGACGCAGCCCCGGACGCTCGCGGTCCCACAGCGCCTGCAGATAGCCCGAGTTGAACGCCCGCATGCGCAGCTTGCGCAGTGTGGTCAAGCGCGTCCCGAAGAAGTCCCGCGTCACGGGCAGCACCTCCGGGAACGGCTCGTACAGCTCCGCGTCGGTCGGGAGCAGCTCGAGCTCCTGGAGGCCCTCGCCGTAGTTGCCCAGCAGCTTGGAGAGCCCCGCGAGGCCGCTCGACTCGTCGGTGGGCGCGAGCTCCAGCGACAGCGACTCGAACGCGTGCTCGCGCGGTCCGGGCGCCGTGAACGGGATTCCGTCGTCGCGCGGGGTGAGCGCCACCTGCTTGATCGAGAGCTTGCGCAGCGAGCGACAGGCCTCGAGGATCAAGAACACGCTCATCACCTGGAACGTACCCTCCTCGTTCTCGATGCGGAGCGTCTCGAGCGAGCGGCCCACGGTCGTCGCGAGCCGCACGATGCTCGCCACGGTCTGCTCGCCGCGCAGGAAGAGCAGGTCGAGCGCCTTGAGCGCGCGCGGCGGCTCCGGACGCGTCGCCGCGGCTTCTTCCAGTTCCCGCACCCGCGACAGCAACGCGCGACTCACGCCGCACTGCCCCATGCCGGCGAGGAACACGTCGATCGGCTCAATCCCCGACGTCGCCTCGTCGCTGCCCATGACGCCAATCACCTCGCTGGTGTTGGCCAGGTACTTGGCGGCGCTCTTGTCGTCGAGAACGCTGCCCGTGCGGCCGTGCCAGGGCGCGTGGTACAACGCACGCAGCGCCGCGGCCCGCGACGGCGCGTTGAAGACCGCGAGGATGTTGGCCACGTCCTCGCGCGTGAGCTCGACGTCGCGGAAGCTCATCTTGTGGAGCCGACCGGTGCGCAGCGCGTACCCGAGGTACTTGGCGCGCACGTGGCGGTCGCGGCCCGGGTCCTGGAGCGCCATGATGAACGACGCGGCGGTCGCGTGGTCGCCGGCGTGCGCGAGCGCCGCGAGGAACGCGGTCGCCGAGGTCGCCTTGGCGCGGCTGCTCAGCTCGAGCGATGGGCGTCCAAACACGCCGGCGATGATCCACGGGTGCGGCGTCGCGGCCCCGGGCGGCGACGCGTACGTCTTGCGCGCCGTGAGGTCGAAGAACCACTTCCAGCGCACGAGCTTGGTGCGGTCGCTGTGCGC
This sequence comes from Pythium folliculosum, assembly GCA_023336295.1. Taxonomy (NCBI): domain Eukaryota; phylum Oomycota; class Peronosporomycetes; order Pythiales; family Pythiaceae; genus Pythium; species Pythium folliculosum. The sequence continues at coordinate 16,784 of JAADWV010000567.1, read as the reverse complement.
CGCGGGCGCTTCAAAGTGGGTCTCCACCTCGGCCGAGTCGCGGAAGCCGTGGACCGCGCGGTAGAGCTCGACGAGCTCGGCGAGCCACGCCGTCTCGAGCTCGGTGGACAGGATCACGTACACCTTGGTCACGTGGAACACCTGGCGGTCGATGCGGCGCAGCATCTCGGTCATCTTGGCCGGGTTCTGCCTGCCCGGGACGATCTCGAGCTGCACTTGCAGGTGGAAGTCCATCGCCGGCGCCGTCGTGAGCCCACCGAGCGCGAGCAGCTGGCGCTTGGCGTCCTGGAACGCGGCGCTGGCGCTCGCGTCGTGAAAGCCCACGAGGAACGGCGCGAAGAACGTGTCGTCGAACGAGCGCGAGTCCACGGGCAGCCGCAGCTGGAGCTTCTCGCCGTCCGCGAACGGCTCGCTGGACCACGCGTGCGGGAGTCAGGGCACGTCCCGCGCCAGCGCCGCCAGGAACGCGGCGCCGTCCACGCGCAGCGCGAGCGCAAATAGCTCGAACGCCTCGCGGAGGCGGCGCTGGTCGCGTGCTGGCACCTCCTGGATCAGGTCGATGTACGCGCGCTCGGGCACCACGCGGCCCTCGCGCACGGCGTGGCCGGCGTCGCCGCCGTAGAGCTGCAGGCGCCAGCGCCGCGCCGGGCCGCCGAGCCCGTGCGGGCCGCGCTCCATCGCCGGCAGCGCGCGGTCCACGGCTTCAAACCACGGGCGCAGCAGCGGCTCCATCTTCCAGGCGGGTGGCGGGTGGGCGTGGCAGTAGCCTGGCAGTAGCTTGGCAGTGCCGTGGCAAATGCGCGAGTGAGAACGTTGGAGTCCGTCGCGAGCGTGTCAAGATGGAGGAGTCCTCCATCGTCCAGGAGGAGACGACGGTCCCCGCAACCAAGATTTGGCGGTTAGTCGCATGTTCATGGCTAGCTGATTATACAGGTTATGTTCTTATGAGATCATTCAAGGATCTGATTACATGAAGGAATGTATCCGTTTTGAGAAACATGAAATGTGAGTGGTAGTCTATGAATTGAAATGTTGAATGTTGCTCCTCTTGAACATTTCCTTTGCGCAACATAAAGCGGCCCTGTTTGGTTGGCACTCCTTCGCGCACCTCAAGTGCAACATATCCGTCGTCTGAAAGGTGCTCGATGTGTTCCAGGCTGGAACATTTCCACTTCCAGCACCTTTATGTAGGCTTCGTCTAAAGGTGCTCGAAATTTTCCAGCACATCTTTCCGGTGCATAAAACGGACTGTGGCGCATCGCGTTGCTCGGCCTGTGAACTTGCACACCGCTCGCTGATGGTCACTTGCTCGCCAATCAGCAAGCAAGAACTTGCATCTGCTAGGCACAACAACTCGCAACGACTTGCACTTGGATTAGACTTGACTTCAGTACGGGGGAAGAATCGAGTTCGTACCTGAAATGTTTGGTTTCTATCTGGCGGTCAGTGACACCCGCCGCCAGCATTCCCCATTGCCCCGGGCAATTTGCCCGTGGCGAAAGTGCAGCAGCATCATGCCTGAGCAGCATCCGACGTTACATCGCATTGATGCCTTGAGAGAACGTATGGAACGGAAGAGTTCGGAGCGCCATGAGCGCTACAAGCTGCTCACTGCCCTGCGCGCCGCAAACAAAAAAGTCGTCAAAATGATGAGGACAATGGATGCGATGGAAGCCCGGATCGTGGACCAACAAAGCCAAATAAATGACCTTTGCTCTGCGTTCTTGGAGCATTGTCTGGACGAATGCCCTCCCGCGCACGACGAGTATGCTCCTATCGAGAACACCAGAGAGCGGAACGAGAGCAACGTGCATGAACGTGGTCACGAGGCGCGAATCGCTGCTCTCAGTGAGCCATATGCGACACAGGATACCCAGGAACTAGTGTAGACACAGCCAACTTCATATCGTGTTGACAAACAGCTCTATCAAAATACACTATCGTTCGCTGACGTGAATACTTATCATCCTAGAGCACCACGGCCGCGGCAGTGTGTCCAGCTGCTTGGGTTTGCGGTCGCCACTCGCGCGTACGTGTCGACGCAAAGCTGGCGTTGCTCGCCGTCATTGCGCCGACGCGCAACAAGAACACCAACGGATCAGTGTGGCGGCCACGATCTCGACCACACCCTGTGCAACCTCCATTTCCAAACATTCTCGTGGTCAATGCGCGTGATCAAAAGAATTCACGTAGGCTGAATGAAGACATCTTCCACATATATTCGAGTTAGTTCAAAAACCTACCAGGGCTCGCCGGGCGCTTCTCGCTTCAGCGAAGCACTTCTGTTGCTCTCTCGTAGAGAGAGACCAATGAACCTTCTGCAATGTGAGCGCCACTACTACTGATATATGTGTGCCTCAGAGAAGGGTACGTACCGTCGGGGGACTCAATGGTTGGTCGCGATGTACACTCCATCGGCCACCACATCGTAGTGGTCCCCATAGTCATCATCTTCTTCTTCAGCTTCTGCTTCTCCTTCCTCCACTTCATCTTTTCCTTCATCTTGCTCTGCTTGAAGAATTCTCGCTCGCTTCTGTTGCTGCTCTCTCGCCTTGCGCCTCTTCTCTAAACGATCTTCTTGGTATAAATTCTCGGCCAGAAAAACACTGTCCCGGACATTCGAAGGCGACAAAGAGCACCGTTTGGCAGTCACAACATTTCCTCCGGTCGAGAACGCGCGTTCCGATGGTGCTGACGTGGCGACACAACAAAGCCACTTCCTCGCCAGCACCGACAGCACTGGGAACTCTGAGGCGTTGTTTCTCCACCACTCGAGTGGGTCGTCTTGCCATGTGACGTCGCGGGTACTTGTCGAACTCGGCTTTGCCTTTTTTTCTGTGAGTAGCGGCAAGAATCACCTCTCCGGAGCGTGCAGGTATCACCGCGCTGGGACCATCATTGTAGATCTTGGAGGCGTACTTGTGTCTCGGCTTGACAGGTGTCGGTCGCATTCTCTGCTGGACTTGTCGTCGTGGCTGCACCTTGGCTTTGGCCTGCGCCTCCGCAATCTTGAACGCAGCGTCGAGTAGATCTTTCTCGGCACGTTCACGCTCGTCAGGAGAAAGGTGTTTCATTGTCGACACGCGTGGGTCCAAAAACGATATCCACACCATCTCGTCTTCGATGCCATCGAAACGATTGTGGAACAGCTTCGCCATAGCTCGTCGTACACCGTTCATCATCTCGAGGAGTGGTGCGTAGAAATCGAGGTGCTTCCGGTCACGCGTTTGCCCTTCGAACAAGTTCTCGTTGTCCAGCTCGCCCTGAATCACTCGCAAACAAGGAAGAGCGATGGACAGCGTCGGCGCGCTGCTTCCTTCAAGCTCTTCGGTAGCAAACGAGAATGGGTAGAGAAGAAGCAGAAGTCACTTGATCGCGGCCCAATCCTCATCCTTCGGAGCACGGAGCTTCACACCCTTGAATTCCTTTCGGCCCGCTGGTTGCAACGTGATGTACACAAAACAATTTCGCAGCGTGACCTCGTGCTCAACAAATCCCAGAAGCATCTGGAAGGTGCTGTTCCAACGGGTCGGGCAGTCCGTGGCCGCTGCTGCTCTCAGACAAGTTTTCGTGGATCATGGAGTGGACTCGAAACTTGCCTTTGGCTGATTTGTTGAAGTATACAGCGATGTCTCGAAATACTTGCACGATCTTCCTCATGCTCTCCATGTGCTTGTGATCGTCCTCGGTAAGATGCTGAGTGTTGAATGCGTCGATATCATCAACAGCTTGCTCTTGGAGTTGGAAAACGGCATTTTCCAGATCAGCATTGAGCGTTGCTTCGTCCTCTATATCAGGTGAAGCAGAGGATCCTCCCTCAGGTGTATCCTCCGTCGAGGAACTGGCGACGTCTTCAGGCGGCTCCTGTCCCTCAGCCTCAAGTGCGGCGACGACTTCAGGGGCAGTCACCTTGCCCTTCTTCTTCACCATGGCTCCACCCACCACGAGATGCAAACTATGGGCAATATAGGAGAAATGGGGACTTCGAGCTTGTCGGCTACGTTCATCTCATTCGACGCTCCATCGCGGACGAGACGTACGCAGCGCTCCTTCCGAAGGCGCCAGTCCTTGAGCACGCTCGCGAGCTTCTCCTTGATATGGTCACCCGTATGTGTACCAGGGAAGGAAAGGACCTCCAGCGTCCATACGTTGAGAGTAAAGTTAGCTTCGAGGTAGTGCAGCGTGAGAGAAATGTAGCTTCGCATCGCTCTGTCCGTCCACACGTCTGTCGTAACGCTGTAGAAGAAAGCGTCTCTTGCCACTCGCGCCCTGAGGTTGTCGCGCATCTCTTCAGCGATCTTCTTCACCTCGTTGGTGATTGTGGTCCGACTTTCCGCCTTGAGATCAAACCCGCCTAACTTACCAAGAAAAGCAAGTAGCCGCACGAAACCTTCGTCTTGAACAAGACTGTATGGACGCTGGCTGCTGGCAAGCCAAGACGCGATAAGGCGCCGAATGGTGATCTTCTCAGCGTGGCTGACAGTCTTCAAGGCTGCCGGGCGCTTCTTGGAGCTTGAACTGCTGCTTCCGTCGTCCAGAGACTGCAGTGGGTCAAAGATGGGGGGCTTGGGCGGCGCCTGCACGGCCACGGGCAGGTCGACATTGGAGTGGTAGCGCTGCACATGACGGGAGATCGCGTAGGTCACCCCTACTTTGTACGTCATCGACATGCAGCACTTGACACAGTATGCTTTCTCTGCATGCAGTTGCTTGAACTTGGTGAGATGCCGGTACTTCTTGAAGGGCACAAGGAGTATGTAGTTCCAGTAGTCCTTCTTCCCATAACTTGGCAATCGAAACAGAACAGGTGGGCGCGGTTCGCGCGTTTCGACAACATAGCCGTCCTCGCGGTTATCGAGCTGGTGCTGATATTGTTGTTGCTGTTGCTGCAGGTGCTCCTGCTGGTACTGGTGCTGCTGGTGCTGCTGCTGCTCCTGTGTGTCGCGTCTTAGGCCTCGATTGGGTTGGATGCGCTCGTCTCGGATCAGAGAACTTTGCGCTCCAACGGCGCTGCTGCCCACTAGATCAACCATGCGCAGAGGCGCTTGAATGGCTCTGCGATCTTCATACTCGTTGCGGAGAGGAAGCGATCCAGCGGCGAAGCTGTCCCCGTGAGCTCTGCGATCTTCATACTCGTTGCAGAGAGGAAGCGATCCAGCGGCGAAGCTGTCCCCGTATTGATCACGTCCTAAAACGTTGGAGTCTACGCGGAAATCCTCGTCTTCATCGTCACCGACGCCATCGAAGTTGAGCCTGGCAGTAAGCTATGGGATGAAGAACAGTCAGCTCACCACACTATGTCTGAGTATCTCGATGAACGCACCTCTGGTGAGTGGAATGATATCGTTCCTGGAGGAGATACGCCGCGGCTGGCGCCCGCGAGAGCAGGTTGATCGCTCTGAGCTGCAAAGCTGCTTGTGGAGGGCGGTGGCTGTTGCGGGAGAGCTGGTACACTCAGAAGGAGCTGGCTTAGTGCACGATACCTTTGGTCATCTTCACTCGTCCCCATCGCGATCTCAGCGCCTCACAATGGTATTTTGGGATCCACGTCAGCGATCCCCTTTCCAACATCTTCTGAATCGAAATGTTACCTGTTCTTAAAGTGACTATGGTCTGGACACATTGTGAGTGCTCACTGAGATAAGTGGTGAGTCTGACCTGAGAACTGCAACAGTGACGGCCAACAAAGAGCCTATGCTACTCGCACGATTTGCATCAGTGGGGCAGTGGGGATAAGTGGGGCCGCTTCATATTTTCTTTAAGGTGATAAGTTTATTTAGCTGTCCTTCTTCGTGTACGATCCAGTCGTGCCCATCGGTTCGGTTCGGCTGCGAACTCCCCTTGCCTGTTGGTGTTCGTCGTTGCTAGCACCAAGGTGCACATGGGTCGGCCAAACACGATCCACTCGTGACTTGTGAACGCCAAACCGTCACCGATATGGTTCGCGTGCTATGCTGTTCATCTGGGCCGACGAGTGAGCTCAAGCTGCCTCAGAGGAGACAGCGCATTGCCCGCAAATGAAGCTTCATCGCGCCTTCAGCGACTTCCGCAGCCGCTGTGCCCGTGGGCGATTCCTCCGTACAATGGGTGAGTTTGTTTGCGGACGGCAAAGCCGCCAGCGTCCTCACCATCCGGCGCAATACAACCATCGAAGCAAACACTTTTGAGTACGTCTAGTAGTAAACTTTGCAACATACAAGGCCTGAGAATCTCCGCCCAGGACGCTCTAATGCTGAATAGGACGCTCTAATGCTGAATAGAACGCTCAGCGCGTATCTTCTTGCCATCCCACGTGAGCACCGACGGTACCCCGACTACATGTTGGCAGAGCGATTCAAAGTAAGACTCACGTATCGTATCGAAGTAGGTGCAGCTGCATCTCCAGACACCTGGGATGTGGTCCATCGGGTTTTACAAACTCTCATTAGCTCCATCCCTCACACAACCTCTCCCTTGTTCCCTCGCTTGCTCACACTCCCTCGCGCTCCGTTTGACGGGCCGTCCCTCGCACTCCCTCGCACTTCCACACACTCGTTCAAGGGCTGGCGTTCTAAATCCTCGTTCTAATAAGCTCTCGTTCGCTCTCGTTCGCTCACAAGGTCTCACAAGGTCACACAAGGCCTCACAAGATCTCACAAGGTTTCACAAGGTCTCACAAGCCTCGCTAGCTCTCAGTGCTCTCTCTCTCTCTCTCTCTCTCTCTCTTGCTCTCTTCACAGCTCCTTGTCCCCTCACAATCCATAATGCTCGCAGGACGACTGAAGTCGATTGTGTCAACAATAACAGAATCGAGTACACTGATTGTTTCTATCCACACGTCTTGACGTGGATAATAAAGTGTCGTCATCGGTCACTACTCTATCATATCATTTGTATGTGTCACAATTTGGAGGTCCTATCACGGGTTTTCCCCCAGCTCTCATCTTCGCTGAGAGAACATATCCACGCCTCAAATCTGGACGGCACTAAAACGAGGTCTGAAGCTCAGGTGGCTACGACGGGAAGCGCACGATCCGAGACTGACGCTCGAGTATGACGGCCGCCGGCAGCAGTGCGCCTCCGCCCACCAAAGCGCGTGCGCCGCTGCGCGTCGTCGTGGCCGACGACCACCACCACGTGCTGCCCGAGATCCACCACGTACGTGCCCGGTTAGACGCCCGGCCTTGTTGACGGACTAACGCGGATTGGAACTGCGCTTCTCCAAGGCGCTGCGTCGCCGCGTGCTGCCGTTCGCGGGCGTCCACGTCGTCCACTTTGACGCGCATCCGGACCTGTCGTTCTCCTCGTCCGTGGGCGCGGCGCTCGTGTTCGAGCCCGAGCGGCTCTACGACGCGTTAGACGCGTCGCCCTCGGGCATCGCCGAGTTCCTGCTGCCGCTCGCGTACGCCGGCCACGTGGACCGCATCACGTGGGTCAAGCCGCCCTGGGCCGCGCAGATGCGCGCGGGCGACGCCATGGCGCGCGTCGCGGTCGGGCGCCGCGCCGGTAGCGGTGTGTGCGCGCCCCAAGCGTCTAAAAAGTTAATTGGTCGGGTCTAACTCAACTTTCCTCTTTTGAATATTAATTCCAGACCGGCTCGCGGTCTCGTGTCCGTGGCTCCACTTCATCGACGACGACCTCTACGCGCCCGAGGCGGCGCTGGACGCCGCGACCGTCAAGTACGTACCCGCGGGAGCGGTTTCCTTGTCCATCGACTCGTTTTCTGGATGGTCTAACGGTCTCTTCTTGCTTCGTAGACACTGGAACCTTGAAGTCTCCGAAGACCCGCTCGCTGTCGCTCGCTCGCTCTCACCGGCGTGGGTGCTGGACGTGGACCTGGACTACTTCTCCACGTGGAACCCGTTCCGCAAGGACCTCGAGCGGCTCGTGGCGCCGGCGGCGCTGCAGCTGCTCACGCGCGTCTTCGCGGAACGGCCGCGGTTCAAGCGACCTGCTGCGGCGCTTTCACCGGACGCGCGCGTGCGTGAGCGAGCGCAGTTTCTAGCGACCATGAGCCACATCCAGCAACTGGCGCCTTCCCAGCTTATCCCGGATGCGGACGCGCTCGTGGACTCGCTCGTGCCATTTTACGAGCCTGACGATTCGGATGATCCCAAGACCACGCTTCACGCGTTCCTGGCGCTACTGGCCGAGTCAGACGACAAGACGCGCGCGACAATCTGGAACGCGGCGCCATGCCTCGACCTGCCGCACCACGAGAGCAGCGACGAGCAGATCGAGGCGCTGGTAGCGTCGTTCCGCGCGTTTTTAGAGGCGGCCGGAGCCTCCAACGACCCGCCGGCGCTCGTGACCGTCGCGACGTCGGTCTCGGATCGCTTCCTTCCGCCGCACCAGCTTACATTCGTCAAGGCGCGCGTGCTCGAGGTCGTGGAGGCGACGCTTGGCCCCGTGCAAGTGGACGAGATCGAGTACGAAGATGCTGCAGGTGATGACGACGCTGAATAGAGAGGACTGAAGCCAACCCTCGCTGCCCGCTCTTAGAGCTGGACGCTCTGGTACGTCTTGGCGCACCACGCGTACTGGAGCAGCGTGTCGAGCGAGCACTCGGTGGCCGTCCCGGCTATGACGCTCGCGGCGGACGCGCCGCAGGACGCCGCCCACGCCTGCTGGAAAGCCGCGTTCGCGAGCCGCCACGCGCAGGTCTCGACTCGCCGCGCCTCCAGCTCCGCCGTCGGATCCGACTCGACAAGCGCGTCGAGCTGGAGCTCCCACAGATCCTCCAGCAGCGTCGTGTCGTCTTGGCCGCCGAAAAGGAACACGCGCGGCGTCGGATCATTCGTGAACGTGGCCGCGGACCAGTACCGCCCGAGCGGCGGCGCGTTCTCGCCATCCTCGGGCACCACGCGCGCGTCGCTCAGCTGCTGCCAGCCCCCGAGCGTCTCGGTCACCGACTTTCGCGCGACGTACGCGCCAGCGCGCATCGTGTGCGGGTCTTGCGACGTGGCGCGCGCGCGCAGCCCCTGGCCGACGGCGAGCAGCTCGTAGGGCGTCACGAGCACGGGGCGTCCAAGGAAGAACGCGCTGTCGCGGGCCACGCTCACGGGCCGCAGCGTCGTCCACGCGCCCGTGCTGCTGGCGGCGTTGTAGTCGAAGCGGTACAAGTCCGAGAGCGGCCGGGCACCCGTCGCGCTGCGCCCGCCGAATACAAACATGGCCGACTGGTACACGACCGCCGCGTGCTGGAAGCGCGCCGAGGGCGCCGTGCCCGTCGCGGTCGCGCCCACGTTGGTCCACGTCCACGCGGGCACGCAGGGCGCGAGCGTGAACGCGATGTCCCAGCTGTGGAGCGTGCCGGTCTTGCCGTCCAGCGCCGTGTCGACCACGCCCAGCGTCCAGCCACCGGCGGCCGAGAACTGGCGGAACACTGCCAGCGGCTCGAGCGACTGCGCCGAGTCGAACGACAGCGTGCGGCGTCCGGCAAGACACGCGCTGGCGGACGACGCCAGCTCGGGCCGCTGTAGCGTCGCGGGGAACGACCGCGCGCTCGCAGCAGGCGGCGTCGTGCGCTTCTGTCCCGTGGCGAAGCCGGCGGCGTCGCTCCACGTGGTCTCCGCTGTCTGGGAGTCCACGGGCGACGTCGCCGAGTGCTGCCGCTGCGGGTGCGTGGACGGCCCCGGGCCTAGCAGCTCGATGCGCAGCGTCTGCGCGCACGCGTGCGTGAGATCCAGCGTGACAACCAGGTCGGCCACGCACAGGTCGGGCGCGTGCCCCACGTTCGCGAGCGTCCAGGTCTCCTGGCCGTCGCGGATTGCGAGCGTCGTCTCGCGGTCGCGTAGTGTCGCAGTCGTGGTCTTGCGCGTCGTGGACGAGATCTGGAGGCTCCAGAGGTCGTTGAGCGCGGCCGCAGCGTCGTCCGCGCCGCCCTGGCGCCCGCCAAAGAGCAGCAAGTGGCTCGCCACGACGGCCATGGAGTGCTTCTCCCGCGCCGGCGGCGGCCCGCCGACCGTGCGCAGCTCAAGCCACGTGCGCGTGCGCGTGTCGAAGCGCCAGAGCTCGTTCGTCACGCCATTGGAGACCACGCAGCGCGCCTTGTGGGCCTGTGAGCAGGCGTAGCCGGCGCTGAAGCCGCCAAACAGGTACAGGAACGCGTCGTCGAACGCCGTGAGCGAGTGGCCGCGTCTAGCAGACGGCAGCCGCCGCGCGGGCAGCGCGTCCAGCGCGCGCGCGCCGGCGTGGGTCGTGCGGTCGTCCTCGGAGCGTACGCCTCGTACACGACGCCACGTGTTCACGGGCGTGCGAAGCGTTTGCACCGCGAGCGCGTCGCTGACGACGCCACGTGCGGCGTCGCGGAAAAGCGGCCGGACGCGCACGCGATACCACGAAAGTGGCGCCAGCGCAATCAGCGTCGCGCGCGAGGCCGTCGGCGACAGAACGCGCTTGACGCGAAAGTCCTCGTTGGCCGAGCGGTTCGCGAGCTCGACCACGAAGCCCTCGACGGGCTCTGCAAAGCCGAAGCGCGGCGGCGACCACGTGAGCTCCACAGACGTCGAAGTGATCGCGCGCGCCGAGAAGTTGGCCACACGCTCCGTCGTGACGACAGTGATGGATTGCCGTCTGAAGAGCGCGTCGGCTGCAACGAAGCTGCTGCCGCCACCGCCGCCGGCGCCATCGATGCCCGCGCCGCCGCCTCCGCCCCCAAAGTACCCAGCGCCGCCGCCGCCGCCGCAGTCCTGACCGTCCTGGCCGTTGCCACCGCGCGCTCGTCGCCCCGGAGTCGCCTGCACGACCGCGAACGACGCGCCGATAGCCAAGGCCCCGCCGCTGCTCGTCTCCTGCAAAAAGCACTGACCGGCGCGCGAGACCTCGAACGACGCTGGCTGGCCGGCGAACCCTGCGCGGGTCGCAGAGGCGCCACCGCCGCCAGTCGCGAGCGTCGAGTAGTCGGCCGACGCCGCCGCGAAGCCGTAGTCCAAGTGCGCGTGGCGCGCCGGCAGCCCGACAAAGTCGCGCAGGTCGCCCTCGACGTTGACCGAGTGGTACTCGTTCCGCGTGAGCCCCGTGAGCCGCGCGTCCAGCGGGATCGCTGCTGCGTCCGGCCATAGCCCGTCCTCGGCAACCGCTTCTCCTCCTCCACCTCCTCCGCCGCCTCCGCCTCCGCGCGCACAGCAATAGTCGCTCGAGCCGCCGCCGCCGCCGCCAGCGGCCACAAGCACCGTCTTGTCGTTCACGCGCACATCCGAAAGCCCGCCGCCGCCGCCCCCGGGGAACGCGCCAGCGCCGCCGTTGCCGCCTCCGTTCCATCCACCTCGACCGCCCTGCGCCGCGCCCTGGCCGCCGCCACCGACTCGGATCTGGACGACGTCGCCGGCTGCCACTCGGAAGATTCCCCGAGCGAACGCACCGCCGCCGCCCGTGCCGAACGCTGTCTTGTCGCCAGCGCCACCGCCGCCGCCCCACGCGTACGCGTCCACCGCGACGACCTGGCGCCCCGGCGTCTCGGCGCGCGCGATGCGCAGCGTCTGCGCCGCGCCCGTGAAGAAGTAGGCCAGCTCGTCCAGTCGCTCGCCACCAAACGTGATCGGGAACAGCAGCACGGCGCCCTGGTCGCCGTCCGCGGCCCGCGCCTGCGCGCCAAACGCGACGCCGTGGACGTACTGGGGGTCGCCCGTGTTGGCGGCGTTTGCGCGTACCGCCGCTTTGGTGATTGCCACGGTCTCACTTGGTGAGGTCTCCGATGCGGTCGCTGTCATCGTTTTGGTCGTCTCGTTTGGCGCGCGATAGTCGGTCAGAAAGTGCGGAAACTCGGCGAACGCGCTCGCGCCGACGGCGTTGCGCGCGCGGATGCGGGCCACGTACCGCGTGAACGTCGCCAGCGCAGGCGTTTGAGTCGTGGGGTCCCAGCGCCGCGCGTCACCGCTCAGCAGCGCGCCAACCCGCGTCCACGTCGAGGACGCGAACGCGCGCAGCTCGAGCTCGTACGCGCCGATCGCGGCGCCGCCGTTATCTTCCGGTGGCTGCCACGTCAGTGCCAGCGTCGGCACACGCTCGACGGCGAGCGCGCGTGGCGGCATTGTGGGTGCCGTGGCCTCGGTGCGGAACGGCGCGGACGCCGCGCTGAAGGGCCCGATGCCGTTGGCGTTGGCCGCGCGCACGCGGAACTCGCAGCTCGTGTTGGCGCGCAGAGGCGCCAGCGAGGACGCGACCGTCGTGCGCGTGCGTCCCGGCGCGATCGCGTCGTCCACCGTGCGCCAGCTGAGCTCGCGGTCGCAGCGCTGCTGCAGGTGGAAAGCCGTCACGGGGAACACGAGCAGCGCGTCGTCTTCGTTGCTCGTCCACTGGACCGTCAGCCGCGTCGCAGACGCCGCCAGCAGCTCGGGCGGCGATGGAGCGTGCGGCAAGCGCGTCGCCGGCAGCGTGAGAGGCGCGCTCGCCGCGCTCCAGTCGCTCCAGCCTCGTGCAGCCCACTGTCCTCTCACGCGGAACGCAAGCGTCTCGCCGTTGGCACTGATCCCGCGTACGAGGAGCGTGCACTCGTCCGTACACGTCGGGTTCTCGAGCGCGCCGTCGCGCACCGACTGGATCGCGACCTGGTCGCCGGCGCCCGAGTACGCGGCCGAGATCGTCTCGCTGTACAGCGCGAGCAGCGGCAGGTCGCCGTGGTCGTCCGAGGCCGGTGGATTGTGCGGAAGCGGATCGAAGAGCACGAGCCACTCGACCGTGCCGGCGGCGGCGTCCAGCGCGCGGCGAAAGACCTGCACGCGCGAGACCACGTCGAGCGACTCGAGCGCGCGCTGCACGTCGAGCGCGCTGGCGTCGAACGCCATGGGCGGCGTCACGCTGTGCTGGCGCACGTCGAGCGCGCTCGAGCGCGCGTGCGAGATCTCGAGCCGGAAGAAGCCGTCGGCGATCGTCTCGCCGGCGTCCGCGCGCGTGAAGATGCGCTGCCGCTCGTGGCGGTCGGCGCGCGGCGGCCCCTCGGCGGCCTCGGCCATGCCAGAGACGCTGGCCGACAGCGAGGTCCACGCGTCGGCACCGGAGACCGTGGACTGCACCTCGTACGCGACCACGGCGTCGGTGCCGCTGCCTGGGCCGGAGCTGGGCCTCTGCGCGGCCTTGTCGAACGCCGGCCACGTGAGCAGCACGTCGGCGCGGCCCGGATCGCCGGGCAGCACCGCCACGACGCGCGCCGCCACCTCGCGGAGCTGCGCGCCACTCTGCTCCGCCGTCACATGGCGTAGCAGCACCGCAAGCGACAGTAGCAGCTGAAGCAGTAGACGTAGAAGACCCAGCGGAGGCCTGCGTGTCGCGGCCATGGCGATGCGAGCGGATCTACGAGTCGCACGTTCGAGTGTTGTTTGCTAAAAATCTTTCTATACAATGTCTCTCCCTCGCGTCTCTTCACGGATAATGAAACGTTCCTAGTCACTGGCGCGCCACACGGCCTCGGCGAGGCGCTCGTAGTCCTCAAGTGAGTTGTACACGTGCGCGGAGATCCGCACGTAGAGCGCGCCGCCCACGCACTTGACGGGCACTTCGATGCGGTGCGCTTGGTGGAGCGCGTCCTGGATGCGCTTGGCGTCGCCCGAGTCGTTGGGCGCCGCGCCGTTGCAGTCCACGCCGAACACGCGGCGCGACGGCAGCTTGACGAGCCGCATCGCGTGGCGCTTGTGGAGCGGGAACTCCTGCGCTTGTGCCAGCTCGTCGGGCATGTCCCAGGCCTCGTAGAGCCGCTCGGTCGCGGCCTGCGCGAGCGCGTGGATGCGCGTGCGGCACCGCGCGGCGTCCTGGAGGTTCCAGAAGTCGATGCACCGCGGCAGCGCGAGCCACGGCGCGTAGTCCTGGAGCCCGATCCACATGAACGCGCTCTGGAAGCCGTCGAAGAAGCCGTGCGAGACCACGCGCGGGCGGATCGATGGCGCGCACTCGGCGGCCGCCGCCTTGACGTGAAGGAACGCTGCGCCCTTGGGGGCCGCGAACCACTTGTGGCAGTTGCCGACGTAGTAGTCGGCGTCCAGTGCTGCGAGGTCCAGCGGCAGGTTGAAGAGCCCGTGCGCGCCGTCCACGAGCACGGGCACGCCGCGCGCGTGGCAGCGCGCCACGATCTGCGCCACGGGCAGCAGCACGCCCGTGTTGGACGTGATGTGGTCCACGACGACCAGCCGGCACCGCGCTTTGTCTCCTATCTCGTCCAGCGCGCGCTCGAGCTTGCGCAGCACGGCGTCGTCGTCGTACGACTCCTCGAGCGTCAGCGGCTCCTCGTGGACGCGCAGCCTGGCGTTGGCGGCCTCGAGCGTCTGCAGCATCTTGCGGACGGCGCCGTAGCGCGTGCTGAAGCAGACCACGACGTGGTCTTTGGCATCGTGGGTGGCTTGAGGCCCCAGCACCGAGTCCAGCACGGCGTGGAGCCCGGACGTGGCGTTGGGCAGCAGCACGAGCTCGCGCGCGTCCGCGACGTGGAGCACGCGCGCGAGCGCCTGGATGGCCTGCACCACGAACGGGAAGAGCAGCCGGTCGTTGAAGAGCAGCGGCTGCGCGTCCGCGAACGTGCGCCACGCGCCTGCGACGCGGCTCGCGTACCGCGTGGGCCCGCCGAACGCGCCGTGGTTCAGGTACGTCCACTGCGCAAAGTCGATCGTGAACATCGTGCGGTTGCGCGCGGCGTCGCGCGCGTCCAGCAGGTCGTCGGGCGTGAGCGCGGGGAGGAACGAGGCCGGGTCTGGGAGATCCGGCGGCACGTGGCCCGCGAAGAGCGCTTCCGTCGACGGCGTGTGGAACGAGCCGAAGGCCTCGTAGCCCTTGTGCGCCGGTGGCGACGTCGTGGTCGTCATGGCGCGCGCGGCGCCGCGGCGAAGGAGGCGAACACGCGCGAAGCACGCGAGCCGCATGCTGCGTTTGTGATGGACTTTACAGTTAGGAGCTGCTCGGATATAGAGTGATGGTCATACTGTATGTTAAGAACTTTAGATACTGTCAAATGTAAAGTGTAGCCATGTTCAAAAGCGGGGATCAAACGGCGGACTGGACGAGGACGCGACGAAAGTAGCGAGAAGAAGAAGAGGAAAAGCAGGAGGCGGCGGCGGCGGAGGAGGGGCGCACACAGCACGAAGGGCTGCTGAGACGGAATCGCGGCTGGCGGAGCGCGCTGGAATGGGAGGACCCCGTCGCTTCGACCGCGAAGGGGGTCTCTAAGTGCTCAGGTGCAGGTCGAACGTGGTCTTCCAGTTGCTCACGCGGATCTTCTTGGCGCCCGAGTCGAGCTCCTGGAGGCGGCGCGCACAGGTGGTCTTGGCCGTGGACGGGAGGTGGAAGTTCTTCTTGAACTCGTCCGAGAGATCGTCCACAGACCCGAACTGGTCCTTGTAGTACTGGCACTCCATGAGCTCGACCTGCTCGAGCGCGCTGTCGCGGTTGTTGCCGGTGGCGTACATGGCGTCGCCGTAGACGTCCTGGAAGAGGTTGAACGTCTTGACGACGGACCTGGTGCGCACGTCCGCGTCGTTGGCGAACTTGGCCTGTGACGCGAGCGAGCGGCGCACCTTGTTCTTGGGACAGAACAGGCCCGAGGTCTGGAGGAAGCCGAACAGCGTGTCCTTCTCGTACGTGTACGAGAACGCGCCGAGGTCCGTGCCGCTGACCCACTGCCAGTACTGCGTGGGCAGCGGCGCGAAGAAGGGCGCGAGCAGCGGGTGGTCCTCGACCTTGGTGAACGGCTGGCCGGCCGTGGCCGCGCCCACCTGCATGGTCATGTTGGCCAGCACAGTCGGGCACACGTCCAAGACCGAGAGGATGCACGGCTGGAACGCGTAGTTGGAGCTCTTCTTCTCGGCCTCGGTCATCTCGCGGCCCACCTGGCAGTCGAAAAACATTTGCGCCACGAGGTCCACGGTCGCGCTACGAACACAAAGAGAGCAAGACGTTAGTCAAGAGTACACACACATGCGTGTGGTGAAGCCCCTGAGCGCGTACGTACTGGTGGTTAAAGTAGATGGGGTCGGCGGCCGTGGCCATGGTGCCCATGGCGCCCAAGGCCGTGTTGTGGATCGAGTTGTGCGTGCCGTACTGGAGATTCTGGCTGAAGATGGCGTACTGGTACGAGCCGCTGAGCATGCGCGCGAGCGAGCTGTAGCCAAAGCCCGAGGGAAACAGCTTCGTGGTCGCGGCCCAGTCGCTGCGCGGCAGGCAGCGGTTGCAGCTGGAGCCCGAGGCGCTGGACGAGTGGCAGAAGTTGTTGGCGATCCACGGCGCGCTGGCACAGTTGCCCGAGGCCGTGATGCCGTTGATCGTGTTGCTGCCGGGCGAGCCGGCCGAGCCGCCCATGTCCTGGAGGAACGTGGAGCAGCCTTCAAAGGTCGCGCAGGCGCCGGCCATGCGCTTGGCAAAGTCGGCGTAGTAGTCCCAGTAGGGCACCGTGAGGCACGCGAAGCGCGGCTCGAGCGACCGCAGCATCGACTCGTACGCGTACAGGAAGCGGCGGTGCCAGTAGAGGAAGCCGCAGGACCGATGCGACTCGATGCCGGACTCGAACTGCGAGTGCACCTCCACGAAGAGCGCGTGGTACCCGAGTGCCATGGACGCTGCCACGGCGTCCTGGTAGAGCTGCCGGTCGGCCACGTTGAGCGAGGCCCACGAGCGTCGCACGCGCGGGCCGCACACGAGCGTGCCGTTGACCGTCGTGTTGGGCGTGAAGAAGATCGGCGGCGGTGTGATCGGTGCCGGTGCCGGTGTCGTGGGCGTCGGAGTCGTGGGCGGGGGCGTCGTCGGTGCCGCGGTGGTCGGCGCTGGCGTTGGCGCTGGCGTTGGCGCTGGCGTTGGCGCTGGCGTTGGCGCTGGCGTTGGCGCTGGCG
>JAADWV010000566.1:0-21894 GCA_023336295.1 Pythium folliculosum | reverse complement strand
GAACCTCCAGGTCGCCGCCTCCAGCAGCGGCACCGTCAGCGTATCAACGCCTAGCTGCGGCACCTCCAGCGCATCAGTGTCGCGTCCTGCTTCACTCTAAAACTGCTCAGCGTAAGTTTTGTTGTTGTTAGCCTCGTACGTATCCTTCACGTTTCCATTTTGTCTAATCGGTCTGATCCGATTGTGGATGCGCGTGTTAACCAGTGCGCCCTCGCTCATCGAGTGATCGAAGCCTCCACACGTCCAAGTTACGACTTGCTTGGGCATTCGAAGACGCCTCACAGCGTAACTTCTGTCTGTCTCCCACCTGCCTATACGCGACGCCCAACAAAAATGACTGACCCAGGTTTCCTCCTCGAGATCGAGCAGAAAACGGAGGCGTGTTTCAATGAGCTCATGGTTGAAGGCACAGATAAACTTCGCCAGCATGTTACCGATCTTAGTACGGCTGCCGAGCAAGAGCTTATCTCGTTCACGAAGAAGGCAGCAGATCACCTGGAAGAGAGGATTGTGCTCGCGACAAAATCTGCTCATGCGGAGGCGGAACTCCATGCGACTCGGCTCCGCAACGACACCGAGAACTTGATGAACAAGCAACTGATGCGACTGACCTCGGAAGCAAAAACGGAGGCGCGAGATTTTGCCGTTGCTCAGATCAAGTCGAACTTGGATCTTGCAGAGCGTCAAATTGAGACTAAGAAGGACGGCGCTCTTCGCGAGATGATGAAGCGCTTCGACGACGACACAGGCGAGCGCGTTCGCAAGGTTCTCAAAGCATCTTTTGCGACTGCCAGAACGACACTACAGACGTTTGCTGACGATCACGTTGTTGAAATTCGCCGCCGCGTTGAGGAAGATATCGATCGCGTGTTCCGTGAGGTGAGGAAACAAGAAGACCGGTCCTCCGTAGCGTTGATCAAAAGCCATGCAGTTGAAGAGACCCGTCTCATCACAAGAACGATCGAAGAAAAGATCGACAGCGTGTTCAGTGAAGCGAAGGCGAGACACAAAACGCGTTGGCGCAGCTGGACGATCGCGCTGACGCACACTCATCAGCTGTACTGCAACTCATTGAGCGGTATGTGAGGGATGCGTGGCTAAAATCTGAGCGTGATATCAGGAACTCGATTGGAGAGGAGGTGAAGACATCGCTCCAAAAACACCAGCGTGATATCGTGGCGTACGTGGATACTCGTGTGCGAGATCAAGATGGAGTGGCAAACAAAGTTGAAGCTACTCTGAAAGCGTACATTGCGTCCGAGAACAAGACACGCGACGAGCGCCACAGAAGGATGCTGGAAGAGCAAGTTGACAACGTCATGACTGATGTTGCCGAACGCATTCGGACTGGGCTCGCACTTTCAACCACACAAGCCACAACTGCGCTTACTACTGCACGACGCGATTTGGACGATGGTTTGCAAGCCGTGAAGCGTGATGTCCGCGACGCTGTAAGAGATCTCGAAGAGAAAATTGCGCTGGTATCTCGTACGATTGCGGAGTCTAAGGTCAATAACGGGGCGCGCGATGAAGTCAAGGCTGCCGAGGTGATACAGAAGGAGGTTGAATCCGCTTTGGCATCGGTCGACGCAAAAGTTCGGTGCGAGGTTGCTCGTTCGCTTTGCGGAGTTGACGGCCACTCCAAGGAAGATGTCACCTCTCTCATTCGAAAAGAGGTTGGTGCCGCAGTCAATGATTTGAACGTCAAGCTTCGCGATCAGCTACTGCGAATCGACGCTTTGGGAAGTACTACTTCCTCAAGACGTTCGAGGCCGATCAGGAGAAGAACATTCAGGTGATGGTCAGTGCCATCGAGAAGGCCATGGGCGAGCACATCGCGGCGCTCGATTGGCTCGACGACGCCACGCGCGAGGAGGCCGCCGACAAGCTCGCCAAGGTCGTCCATCTCATCGGCCACTCGACGCAGAACAAGAGCTACCCGTTCGTGCTCTCGCGCGATAATTACTTTGCGAACGCCCAGGCCATCAGCACGCAGAGCGCAAAAGAAGAGCTGGTGCGTATTAACCAGCCCGTGGACCGCTCCGAGTGGGGCATGTCGGCCGCCACGTCCAACGCCTACTACTCACCCAGGCAGAATAAGATGGTCTTCCCCGCGGCAATCCTCCAGCCGCCGTTTTACAACGGGGGCTCGCACCCGGTGCAAAAATTTGGCGCGATCGGCGCCGTGATTGGCCACGAGCTCACACACGCGTTTGACGACGAAGGCAGCGGCTACGACGGCGACGGCAACCAGCGCGAGTGGTGGACTCACGAGGCGACCGACGCGTTTGTGGACCGCGCGGCGTGTCTGGCCGATCAGTACAGCGACATGGGCGTGGTCGAGGAGAACGGGACGTCGCTGGGCAAGGTCAACGGCAACCTTACGCTCGGTGAGAACATCGCCGACAACGGTGGCGTGAGCCTCGCGTTCGACGCCTTCCACGACTGGCTCCAGCGCGGCGCCAGTTCAGTGCCAACGGCGTGGAAGACGACGAAGTGGACAAGCTGTTCTTCGTGTCGTTCGGCCAGGTCTGGTGCAGCAAGACCCGCAACGATGCACAGCGGCTCCGGCTGGTGACCGACCCACATGCGCCAAAGCCCGCGCGCGTCAACGGCGTCGCGATGAACAGCGAGCGGTTCTCCAAGACGTTTCAGTGCCCGCTCGGCAGCAAGATGAACCCGGTGAAGAAGTGCAAGCTCTGGTGAGTCGGGTGAGGGAGCCAGAATGATACACGCCTAGGCGTCTCCCCTTTCCTCCAAATCAAACCATTTACACGACCTCAGAAGCATCCCCAGTTGAAGTTGTTGAATACATTTATGTATTGGCCTTATAAGGCCTCTTCTATTGGAGAAAGAGATACCGTACCACACGATGAGACGAGATCTGAGTTATGCTAACAACGGCACCACAACCCACTGCTTGCTTGGGTGTGACATGGGTGCTTGGATACGGTGCAGCACCTGTTGCTCACTCTTTCGCGATGAATCCGGAAGGGCTCTTACCGTCGTCGACAGAGGCAGGCTGCTTGCAGAGTCGATCGAATGGAAGTGGCATGGCTGCAGTTCTGCGATGGTGAGATTGACCCACGTCGACTGACCCCTGGAGCCAACAACCCACGTATCACGGAGAGATTCCAGACTCATCTCTAGGAGCTGGTGCAGTTGGCCCTGCTCATTATCCCGAGGGCTTTTTCCGTCTCCGTGGTGGACGCGAGCCAGTTACCATTCTCGGTCTGGCATCGGCCCACGCACGCCGCTGTGAGACCCTCCGGACGCACTAAGTCGCACGTGATGATTGTCTCCGCCGCCGCGGCGCTCGCTGCTGCTGCGCTCGCGGCTACCCCAGCGTACGCGGCGTTCCCCGCTGACGTTGTGGCTGTGATGAACACCTCGGCCGACCCAAACGAGGATTTCTACGACCACACGTGTGGAAGCTGGCTCAAGAACACCACTTTGGAAGATCGCACACGCTTGCCTTCAACGGCGTCGCAAAGCGCAACGACGCGGTCATTCAAGAGCTGCTTCAGCAGGACTGACCGCACGTCGGCGAGTTCTACGAGTCGTGCATGGCACTGGACGCGCTCTCGGCGATGGGTAGCGAATCACCCCGAGATGCGCGGCCACGGACAGCGCCGTCTCGCGCTGGTCGCCCGTGACGATCCAGGTCTGGATCTTGCGCTGGCGCTGCTGGTCCACCACGAAGTGCGCCTCCGGGCGCGGCGCGTCTTGGAGCGCCACGAGCGCGCAGAGCGCGTTGTCGATTGCGAGGCCCACGACCACGCAGCCCTCGCGCTGGAACAGCTCGTTCCGCGCCGCGAGGTCGGGCGGCACGTCCACGCGGAGTAGATCGAGCATCCACCACACGCCTCCACCAAGGCTGCGAACCTTTGGCCCATGGGCAGTTCGTATTTGTCTGCTGTGTCCTCCTGTATAGTAAGGACGATAGAGTGGGAAAGAACCGGGAGGTAGGCACAGTATGCCCCGCTCACCGATCCGTTTGGTGCAGTGGTGTTGCCACGGCCTGCGGATCGGGAGGTCGCGGGTTCGATCCCCGCTGCGGCGGAAATTACTCGAAAAAAACTCCTTGTATCAGTACTTTGAACTCACTCAACTCTCCCCACACCAGTGACTCACTGGGCAGTCACACTGCATATCTGGGACTGTCCGCCCTTCTGGTTGCGTTCCTCCCAACGTACATATCTGGGAGCGTCCGCCCTTCTGCTTGAGTTACTCCCCACCACCGAAAAAATGAACCCTGCAAATTCAGGTGCACACACCCTGGGGGCCGCAGTGGCAGCCCAGAGGATGCAGGCCCATTTTGCTGCTTTTGGATCCTTTTCTCTGGAATCCAGACCCTCCTCGAGGCTCCTTCTCTGGGAGAAGGAGAATTCCAGTTTACTTCTCTCTGGATTCCAGAGGAACTGGGATTCCGGTTTACTTCTATCTGGATTTGTTTCACGAATCTTGGGTGGTGGGGGGAATCGCTCCTGCGAAGAACAAATGGGAGGCGCACAACGAGCTAAATGGAAACGGCATCTGAAGGAGAACGTAGTCCGGGAGTCTTGGTCGCCGGTCTCGGACTCCGGTACCGCAGCGCGGCGCCGCGCGCAGTGGGGCAGACGCCAACGTCAGCATCGTGTGTCGCGGCGTCCAGTTTTGGCGCCGGCGCGGCCGACGCGCCACTGACGTGGTGCTCTCTCGTCGAGCGCGACTGCGATGGGTGCGGATTTTAATCCGTTTTGGCTGCACTCCACAGTCTTCGCTGCACAGAATTAAAATTGCGCAGAATTAATATTCTGTGCAGCGAAGAGATGAACTCTGTGGAGTGCTGCAAAAGGATGAATTCTGTGCATAAGTGGCTCTTCTGTGCACGAAAAGGATGAGTTGTGTGCAGATGAGATGAATTGTTTAATAAAACCCGACCCTTTCGGGTTGTGTGTCGACCCTAGTCCTCGGCCTTCGGCCTGCGGAGCCGAGGCCGAAGGGTAAGTGCCCTTCGTTCGAGGGCGTGTTGAAGTTCTGCACAGAATCCATCCGGGGTCAACCCAGAAGGCGAGGAGGACGACACCACCTACGCCGAGGACGCGATCATTGGCATTGAACAGGCGCTGGCGAAGATGAATTCCCCTTCAACCGCCACCCCAAGGTACCTGACGTACAACCAGGCATCGACCAAGTATCCACTCGCGTTCTACCCGCTTGCGAAGGGCCGCAACCTGCTCGCTCGAACGGCGATGACGCTGGATAGCGACGTCTTCTTCCCCACGCCCAGATTTATGGAGGACGCCGAGGCGCTCCTTGAGTTACTAGACCTCGAGGAACTGAAGTTCTACTATTCGTTCCAGTACGTGCACTTCCACGTACCTACCCTAGGCGAGGACTTCGTTCAGGCTCGCTTCGACCTGTTTGATAAGGCGATCGAAGGCTCCACGACACCATCAACGCGGCAGAACTATTGTTACGAGGCCGTCACCGAGTCTTTTCCGGATTTGCTCGGCAAGTTCTTGTTCCTCAAGACGCCCAACCCGGCACGCGAGGCAAACGTGGAGGCGATGGTGAGCGCGATCCGCAGGACCATGAGCGAGCATGCCGCGGCGGCCGCATGGCTCGACGACGCCGCGCGCGCTGAGGCCGAGATGACGAGACGAAATTGGCCAACGTCGCGTACTTTATCGGTTTCTCATCCAAGAAGCCGACGTACCCGTTCGTGCTCTCGTGCGACAACTTCTTTGCGAACGTCCTGGCCGTCAAGATGCACAGCTCTCGCCACGAGCTCGCACTTATCAACCGCCCGGTGGACCGCGTGGAATGGGCACAGTCTGTCATCCAAGTGAACGCAGCATACACGTCATTCGATAACAAGATGATCTTCCCGGTGGCCAATTTGCAGCCGCCGTTCTACCGGGGCGGCGTCCACCCGGTGCAAAACTTTGGGGCGATTGGCGTCATCATGGGCCACGAGCTCACGCGCGTCTTTGACTCGAACGGGCTCTACGACGGCGACGGCAAGAGGCGTTTGTTTGACATTGATGCATACCACAAGTGGGTTCAGAGCGGCGCCAAGTTTGAGACCAACGGCGTGGAGGACAGCGAAGTGGACAAGCTGTTCTTCGTGTCGTTTGGCCAAATGTGGTGCAACAAGATCCTCGACGACGCGCTCAACGAGATGCTCACGACCCGCGTGCACGGCGTCGCGATGGACAGCGACGAGTTCACCAAGACGTTCCAGTGCAAGGCCGGCAGTAAGATGAACCCCAAGCACAAGCGCAAGCTCTCGTAGGTGACGCGGTTGCCCACGAATCGCAAGAAAACGAGAGAGAGAGAATGACAGGGCGATGGACCTGTAGGTGGTTGGCATCTTCCACCAGAAATGATAGTTGAAGTTGATTCACTGCATATCGTAGAAATCATCTGAGATGGGACAGGCGCTTTCCCAATGAATCTCCGCTAGAAGATTCGTGGTTCCGGTCAGCACGGGTCGCGTGTGTGCGAGACGGGCTCATCAGTCGCAGCAAGCTACTTGCGACGTGAGAATGGTGGGCATCTCTTCCCGGCGGTCCGGGGTGGTGCGTGACCGATGAAGATTCGGGCAAGAGAGAGGAGAGATGGCCACCACACTCTATGCATACTCTCGAGGGCACCACCGTGGCAGCTCCCGGCACCCGCGCCTCCGCTGCTCATTCTCGAATTCGCCGCGCGAAGCACACGACACAGTCGTCTCAAGCCCCTCCCAACATGCTCGGCGCCACTCCCCTCCTGCGCCTCTTTGCGGGTTTTGCGGCGTGCGCCGCCGTCGCCTCGGCGCAGCCGACTCCGAGCTGCGGGGACGCTGGTGTGCCCACGCAGGCGCCGCCCACGAAGGCGGGCTGCGCGATCAAGACCGACGCCGCGACGCCGCACCGCATCGAGCTCGACTGCCGCAAGACCGACCGCATCCGCTTCCTCGGTCTCGGCGACTGGGGCGAGGAGTTCATCGCGCCGTACGTGCTGGGCGTGCGCGACGGCGTCATCAAGGAGGCCAAGGCCAACCACTACGACTTTCTCTTGGCCGTGGGCGACAACTTTTACAACAACGGCGTGGCGAACGTGGCCGACGAGATCTGGCGCTCGTTCTGGCTCGAGCGCTGGCAGATCGGCACGAACCTGACGCTGCCCTGGATCGCGTACATGGGCAACCACGACTGGTACGGCAACGGCCAGGCGCAGATCGACTTTGGCTCGAGCAAGCAGCCCGGGTCCGAGTACTGGATCATGCCCAGTAAGTACTACAGCATCGACGCGACCGTGGACTCGGGCGAGAAGTTCAAGACCGTGGTCGTCGACACGCAGACGCTCCAGTCGGACGAGGACTTTGCCTGGGCTGCGAGCGAGTACAACGACCCGAGCGCCGAGTTCGTCTACGCCGCCGGCCACCACCACATCTACTCGAATGCCAAGGCCGGCGACAACAGCACGGCCACGATGCTGCGTCTGCGCGGCCTGATCGAGGCCAACAACAACGTCAAGGCCTACCTGTGCGGCCACGAGCACGACCTCCAGTTCCTCCAGGCCAACAAGACCGACTACTTTATGTTTGGCGGCGGCGGCCGCACGATCGACGAGGCCGAGGTGGGCAAGACCGCCGCGCAGGTGGTCTACTTCAAGAAGAAGTACGGCTTCGCGTCGTTCGAGGTCGTGCCCAGCACGCGCACGGTCACGGTGACGTACCACGTCTTCAACAACCAGGGCCAGGAGATCGAGACGCCCGTGTTCACGCGCCAGTACTAAGGTCCGTGGGTGCGGCGATGGTTTGTGTGGTTCATATTCACAGTGTTCATAATGGGATAAAGCAAAGCGCCCATCCATCAGAACTCTCTATTCGCCTGGATTTGCTCAGCCTTGACCTTGGTCTCTGAGCTCGGCGGCGATAGCGTCCTGCTATCCTGGGTGAAGCAATGAACTGCTACCGTACGCGGCCGTCGTGAACCTCGTGAGCCTCTTTGTCGTCGGGCTGCCGGCCCGGTATCTATTTGCGTTCCGGCTCGACCTCGGCGTCGAAGGTATGTGGCACGGGCTCACCGTGGGTTACGTGTGCTGCGTGGCCGTGTCGCTCCACAAGATCCTGCGCACCGACTGGGACGCCATGGTGCGCCAGGCGCAGCAGCGTATGCAGTAGGAGACCCAGAGCGGCCTGTGAACATTGTATAATACATGGTGTTGTACAAGAAGAGCCCATGAACGAACTTTGAAAGCACGATTTCATAATCGGATACTTACGATACGACTCAAAACTGACCACGGAAGCGTGGCTTCTACCAGAGCTGGCACTTGTTGACCGGGTTCATCTTGCTGCCGAGCGGGCACTGGAAGGTCTTGGCGAACTGCTCGCTGTTCATGGCGACGCCGTTGACACGCGCGGGCTTGGGCGAGTGCACGTCGGTCGTAAGCAGCTGCTTGGCGGCGCTGTCGCGGATCTTGTTGCACCAGACCTGGCCGAACGACACGAAGAAGAGCTTGTCCACCTCGTCGTCGGTGACGCCGTTGGCGTTGAACTTGGCGCTCTTGGCCCACTCGTGGTACGCGTCGAACGAGAGGCCGACGCCGCCGTTGTCGGCGATGTTCTCGCCGATCGTGAGGTTGCCGTTGACGTTGCCCACGACGGCGCCGCTGTCGCCGACCACGGAGATGTTGCTGTACTGCGCCTTCATGCAGTTTGCGCGCTTGTTGAACTCGTCGGACGTGGACTGGGTCCACCACTCGCGCTGGTTGCCGTCGCCGTCGTACTCGCGGCCGCTGTTGTCGAAGCCGTGCGTGAGCTCGTGGCCGATGACGGCGCCGATCGCGCCAAAGTTCTGCACCGGGTGCGAGCCGCCGTTGTAGAACGGCGGCTGGAGAATCGCCGCCGGGAACACCATCTTGTTCTCCGAGGGCGAGTAGTACGCGTTGACCGTGGCGGCCGACATGCCCCACTCGGAGCGGTCCACGGGCTTGTTGATGCGCGCGAGGTCCTCCTTGAAGCCCTGGGCCTTGATGGCCTGGACGTTCGTGAAGTAGTTGTCGCGCGTGAGCACGAACGGGTAGTTTTTCTTGTTGGTCGAGTGGCCGATGAGGTTCGCGACCTTGGCGAGCTTGGCGGCGGCCTCCTTGCGCGTGGCGTCGTCGAGCCACGTGAGCGCGGCGATGTGCTCGCCCATGGCCTTCTCGATGGCGCCGACCATGAGCTGCACGTTCTGCTCGCGGTCCGTGTCGAACATCTTGAGGAAGTAGTACTTGCCGATGAGGTCCGGGAAGAACGTCACCTGCGCGTCCGAGCACACGGTCTCACGCTTGGAGCGCACTTGCGCGCCCTGGAGCTCCTTGCTGAACAGGTCGAAGCGCGCCTGCACAAAGTCGTCGCCCAGGTACGGCGCGAACGCGTTCGCGTACAGGAACGAGTAGTAGATCTTGAGGTCCTTGAGCTCGAGCGCGTTGAAGAGCTTCTCGGCGCGGTCCATGAACGCCGGCGCGTCGAGCAGCACCTTGGAGTCGACCGTGAGCGCCGAGCGCTCGAGCAGGTTCAGGCCCGACGTCATGGCCTGGAACGTCAGCGGCCACTTGGCCAGCGCCTCGCTGTACTTGACCGCGTAGTAGCCGTCCGACTCCTCGGGCGTGGGCAGGATGTCCACGAACTGCTTCTCGATGCTGATGACCACGTCCTCGGCGTACTTGGAGTCGACGGGGGCGCCGCCGGCGCCGCCCTGCTGGCCCTGCTGGCCTCCGCCCGGGTTCAGGTTGATGTTGGCGAGCTTGACGATCGTCGAGATGTACTTGCGGAACGCCTTCTCGATCGACGTGAACTTGTCGCCCTTGTAGTAGGCCTTGTTGGGCAGCACGACGCTGCCGCTGCCGGCGTAGAGCACGTTGGTCGTGGCGTCGCGCGCGTCGGCGCCCACGCCGATGCCCGTGAAGAGCGACGGGCCGATGCTGCCCAGGCCGCCCGCGACCTTGGCGAGCTCCTTCTTGGAGACCGCGCCGACGATGGACGCCAGGTCCTTCGCGAGCGGCTTGCCGCCCATGGCCGTGAGCGCGTCGAACGCGATGCACGAGTCGTAGAGCTCGCCGATGAGCGGCCAGTCCTGCTTGATGATGTCCTGGATCACGGGCTCGTTGCGCGTGCTGATGCCGTTGAACGAGTACGAGTACGTCTGCTTGTCGGCCGGCAGCGAGAAGTTCTTGACCCAGCCGCCGCACGTGTACTGGTAAAAGTCGTCGCACGGGTTGGCGCTCTTGTCCATGAGCGCCTCGACGTCCGCGGGGAACGCGGCCTGCGTCTGCGTGGCGACGAGCGCGACGGCGGCGGCGGCGGCCGCGGCGGTGACGAAGATCTTCATTGTGGAGACTGGCAGCGGTGGAAGGAGCGGCGGAGGGTGCGCTGGTCGAGGCAAAACCAAGAGTGAGAAACCGCTTTCGTCGACGGGCCGAGGCGCTCGCTCGAGGGCGGTTGCTCGCTTCGTCGCCTGAGCAGGAGCAGCTCCCAAGAGGGAGGAAGAAGCTCAAGAAGCGCCCGGCTGTGTCCATCACGGTTGCCCGACGCTCGCCCATCAGCACGGATTTCTGGCATTCGGTTTTTATCACCCAGAACCGCACTAGCGCCGTTCGAAAATATCCCACCTCCACGTCGTGGTTCCTTGAGTCTGATCCTTCCGTCGCCGCGCACACAGAGCCAAAGCTATCCTCGCTTTTTCTCCTTCTCTTGGTCTTTCGGCCCAAGCGAGTAGATGGCGCGTGGTGATGAGTTCAATGCTGGGAGCTGAAACTGGGAGCTTGTTGAGACGGTCAACTAGGTGCAGAAAACGTCCGTGAACCCGACCGTTTCCTCGTGTCAAGCATCAGTGGAGTTTGGCCTCTGGTGTTTGTACGACCCGCAGGCCTCGTCGACGTGGGCGCCAGTACAGTACAGTACTGTACGTCGGCGATTGGATCCGTGAAATTCATAACATCCCAGCTTCTTCTCGGTTTCACACCCACCACAGAAACGAGACGTCAAGAGATCCAAGTGTCAGCATTCTCGGCATCCCCCGATCATCTGTTCTGGCCTACAGGACTGGCAGATGGCCGTGCAGTCCACCGTGACTGCGTGATGACACCGATCGGGATCCAAGCCCCAGACGGCGTGTGCTACGCGCTGTTGTGTGTGGCCATGGCAGACGCTCAAGCTCAAGCTTACGGCGCGCATTGTCGACCGCGCGATCGCTTCGCTTCACCACGCCACGACCTGTGGATCGTTCTCACGGCGGCGCATCCCACAGGTGGCCTCGGCTGGCGCAAGCGACGAGCCCACGGAAGGCACACAGAACAGAAGTGCCGGGGAGAGCTTCCATCGCCGCACCCAATGCAGCCAGCTTCGCCGCTTAGTGGAAACCAAAGTACTGGGTGCCACGGCGTATCCTGGATCCCTATAACGTTAGCGATCGTCGTCTGTGGACGTACTGTACTGCGCACTGATGTCTGCCGGCCTGTCAACCTGTCACGGAGCATGACACTGTGAGACGACGCTCTGCGCCATCGACGCATTAGCTCGCGCCCGCCATTCCGCCACAAAAGTCCAGAGGCAGGCATCGGCCAGAGCGTCTTCTTAGCGTTCTCTCTCATGGCTGATCCGGGAGCGTCGACGCCAAGAGTTCCACGAAAGTGACGGCCATCTCTCCCGTCCCACGCTCACACACACAGCCCACGAGCGACCCGCTCCAGGAATCCTGGAGCCTGGCAAGTCGTACAATACAGTAGCTACTGCCATCCTGGCAGGAGCTAGCAGGATGGCAGGAGCTACTGTATTGTACGACTTGCTATTGTTAGGAAGGTTGGCTCCTCCTGCCTTTGATTTCTCGAAACGGGTGGCACGCGAGCCACACTGGACTCCAGTGTCTGGAGTGGCAGTGCCACAGTTGATGACCATGAGTCACGGCACATACTTTCGTGGCACAACTGGCACTGCCAGTCTCGTGTCGTGGCAAAAGAGCCAGCAGCGCGACGCATCTGATTCCGGGATGTCCATCGAAGTTGCACACGCTTTTCGCCCGGAATGATGGTCGTTCTTGACACGCGTGAAATGGGTCGGGTTCAACTTAAAACGGGTTTGACCCAAGTCGGAGAGACCACCAAGTTTTCGTGACCAACCCACCCACCCGGGTTTGGATCTGTCTAACAGTCTCAGTACATTCCCGAACTGAATCTCAGGTGAGCTTTTCCACCTCTTTCCTCCATCGATGATGGTTACGGCCTGCGTGGGGATCATGCCACGTCCCACAGACGCACGCGCCACGCACCACGGAAGCGTGCCACGCCTGGCGGTTCGAAAACGATCTCGCGCACGGGAAGCCTACGAAAAACGTCTTTGATAACAAGACACGCACTCGGCGTTTTGTGTTCACATGACCCAAGATCTCCCGATGTGGGCCACTGGCACACACCAGCGGTGTGAGCATTGGCAGACGTCATGGCGCCACGGAGCATATGCCACATCAGCAGTAGTAAGCCCCAGGAACCGACATGCGAAGAAAATGGAGATGCGATATATTCCCAGAGAGGCAACGAATCTGCTACATAACGTAGGCGACGCGCTGGCGCTCGACAGGATCGAGTGGCTGCGAGCGGGTTTACTTGGTGGCGAACGCGATGCCCTTGTTGATCTGCTTCTCGAGGTCGACGATCATCTCGTCGAAGTTCTTCTGCTCCACGCCCGAGAGCGAGCCGAAGTGGTGGACCTTCTCCACGCCGTTCGGGCCGAGCGTTACGGGCGTCGAGAAGAACGGCACCTTGGTCACGTCGTTCTCGACGTACGAGCACTCGACAATGTCCTTGGCGCCGGCCATGGCGTCGAGGAGGCGCACGGTGAAGCGCGCGCCGGCGTAGGCCATGGAGAGCGTGGCCGAGCCGAGGCCGTCCTTGGCCTTGACGACCTCGTCGCCGCCAAACTGGATGCGGTGCGTGAGCGCGGCGATCTGCTCGTCCGTGAACTTGGCGCCCTCGAGCTGCGAGAGCAGCGGGAGGATCGTGGTGCCGGCGTGGCCGCCGATGACCTTGACGTTGGTCGTGCGCGGGTCCCAGCCCTGGCTCTCGGCCACGAAGCCGTTGGCGCGGACCACGTCGAGCGTGGTGACGCCGAAGAGGCGCTTCGGGTCGTACACGCCGTGCTTCTTGAAGGTCTCGGCGACGATCGGCACGGTCGAGTTGACCGGGTTCGAGATGATGAGCATCATCGCGCGCGGGCAGGCCTGCGCGGCGACCGCGGCGAGCGACTGCACGATGCCGGCGTTCGTGTTGAACAGGTCGTCGCGGGTCATGCCGGGCTTGCGCGGCACGCCGGCCGGGATGACCACGACGTCGGCGTCCTTGAGCGCCTCGTACGCGTTGTCCGAGCCCACGTGGCCCGTCACCTTGGCGCGCGTGTTGATGTGGCCGATGTCGGCGGCGACACCGGGCGTGTTCACCACGTCGAAGAGGCTCAGGTGCGAGATGTGCTCGCTGTCCTTGAGCAGCAGCGACAGCGGCTGGCCGATGCCGCCGGCCGCGCCCAGCACGGCGACCTTCTTGCCGCCAGCGGCGGTGCTGAACGCGCGGTTCAGCGTGGCGACGGCGTTGCGGGCGAACATGGCGCTTGGAAACAGGGGGTTGCTGCTTGGAGGGATCTCGAAGGTTTCGAAAGTGAGCCTGTCGGAGCCGCAGGATTTTTGGCTTGCGGAATCCAAAACGACAGGAGGGGTGCGCTTCGCGCAACCTTCGCGGCACCTGCGATATGCTGTGACGTGAGACGGTTGAAGGGCTCCCGATTGGCTGGATCCACACCGCTCCGGGCTCAAACGAGCGGTCGTCAATCGCCCCGAGAGACAGGAGCAGACGAGAGGCTGACGTGGCCAGAGGCAAAAGCGGAGACCGTGACGCCGGCGCGTCGCCTCGCCGCCGCAACCAAAAACAGGCTCGGCAATTGAGACCGTCGCGACGCCTTCCAGGGCGGTTGTTGCTGTCTTCTGAGTATTCTTAGGCTCCGTAGAGCTAGAGTCTCCGCTATGGCATCGGCTTGACTGTCCCAGCCGCACCAGTGAGTACACGCCAGTGCCACTTGGCTGCGTGCGCCATGGGCGTGGATTTCTCCAAGGAAGCGGCGCGGCCGCCGCTCTCGATCGCGTGCGTCGCCGCCGTCACGCAGCGTACGTAAGCGCCGTCTCTCTCGTGGATGTGCATCCATAGCTCACGGTGTGAATGGTATGAATGGTTGTTCTGCAGTCAACGCCGAGCAGTTCGAGATGTTCCGCAAGGTGATCGAGACGGCGCGCTCGCCGCTTCAGCGGCGTAAGAGCTCGCGCGGCCTGCTGCTGGACGTCGGGGGCCAAGATGCCGACGCGGTCGTGGACCTGCATGCCGCCTGGCGCGCGCACGACCTCGCGGCCGCGGGCTTCGAAGACGCGCTCGAGCGCTGCGAGGTCGCGCCGCTGGACCGCGAGGTGCTCGAGCGCATGTTCGCGATCATGGACCGCTCCGGCGACGAAGTGGTGCACGCGCTCGAGCTGCTCGTCGCGGCGGCGCTGCTCGTCCAAGTGCCCTTCTTGGCCAAGCTCGAATGTATGTTATGGAGGCACCCATGTGGTTTCGAGACGGTGAGGGAGGCTGATGGAGTTCTTGTATGTTTAGTGGCCGTCGCGTGCCTGGTCCACGAGCTCCGCGACAAGCCGCTCGCGCCCATGCACGTGCTATTCCTCGTGTCGACTATTACCACGGTGGCCAACTACTTTGGCGACCCGCTGCTGCCGCTGCCCGTGCTCGAAGGGATCGCCGACGACGCGTTCCAGGAGCTCAGCTGCGCCGCCGACTTCGACCCGCACCGCCCTGTCAGCGAGGCCGCCAGCGCTGCGCTCGCGCAGGCGCTCGACAGGCACCCGTACGTCCAAGAGTACATTTCCCAGGAGCGCTCGGCCTGGTCGCCGCGTTGAAAAACCAAAATCGTTGGTGAAATACACAGACTACGTACTCCTACGGATCACCTAGGACGGCCGTGCGTGTAGCGATGCCGGCGCCGCATCAGTTCGGACCGCGTGGGCGTCGCACGCGTTGCTAGCGAGAGCAGCACGTCCTGCTCCTTCGAGTGCGGCGACAGCACCAACTCGCGCGTGGCGTTGACGATGATCGTCGCGTCGCTGTTGCTACTCGCCTGTTCCTTGCGCTGGCACGCCGCGCACTTCTCGGGGCTGTCCGGCTCCTCGTCTTGGCCCTCGCGGTCGCTCGCTCGGTCTAGACGGTACACGGGCGGCGGCCAACTGTGGTTGTCGGTCGCGTCGCCATCGATGCCGCTCTCCGGATCGCGGCGCCGTGAGCACGTGCAGACCTTGGCGGGGCTCGTGTGCGGTGCCATCGCGATGGGCGACCGCGGCGGCGAGCGTGACGGGTTCATCGCCAGCTCGCCGCGCAGCTCGAGGTCGTCGACCGTGTCCATATCGTGGCCTTGGCCTCGCACGGGCAGCGCGATCAACGGACCGCCGTGGAGCGCGTTGATCTGGCCTGCGTTGCGCGGGCGCAGTCTGCTGTGGGAGCCAGGAGACACGGATGACTGCCGCGAGTAGTCAAGCTCCAACGGGGTCAACGACACCGGCAGCACGGGCGCGCTCGCTGACGCGAGCAGCACGTCGTACTCGCCGACCAACTCGTCGTCGCTGCCTCTCACGAGCCCCCGACCTGCCGCGTTGCCCTTCGCCGTCGTCTCGACGCTGCAGCCGCCGAGCGACGACACTGTGAGCAGCCTCGCGCGCGCTGGCACGCGCCTCGCCGCCGCAAGCGTGTCATCGGTCTCCGGGGTAGTGCCGTCGTACTGGACGTGTCGGCTGTGGCGGCGCACGTTGGACGCGGACGACGGCGCCAACCCAGTGCGCTGGAACTCGCGCGTGGCACCCGCCGAGTGCGACGCCGCGCGCTTGCTCATCACTTTGGCGAGCGTCTCCATCGCGTTCTCGGGCTGCAGTAGGCTGCGCGCTGACGATGCCGAGCTGCCGTGGGCGCCGTCCCCGCCATCGTCGTCGTCGTCGTCGAACGTGTCCCAGGGCGTCGCGATCGGGTCCATGTACACACTCTGCGGCGGCACGACGCGCACTGAAGACGTGTGGACCGCACGTGGCTTGGTGGCGCCGCCGTGCTGGAGCGACTGGATTGCGAAGCCCACTGGGCGCTCGGTGTGTGGTAAAGGCAGCGGCGTGGCGTTCTCATCCGTGTGGTTAACGTGGCGCTCGCGCGGTAGAGCGGCGTGCGCGAGCGTGTCCTTTTCCCGCACGAGTCCGTTCTCCCGATCCAGCGCGGCCTTGATGCGCAGCGCGTGGGCCGGGTCGCCCTCGGGGGGCGTCGACGGCATCGCGGCTCCTGTAGACAAGTGGTGACCTGCGGCGCCCCGGAGGTTCGATCCGGCATATCGATGGCCGGCGTCCACCGGTTGCTGTGCGGGCGCTGGCGGCTCGTTGACGACCACGGCCGTGGGCCGCTGCTTCGAGGCCTCGCGGATCGGCGCCGCGCGCTCCTCAAGTTGCAGTGTCGGCGTCTGCCTGGCCAGCGCGCGCGTGCCTTGGATGCCGGGGGCCTGGCTCGCTCCCGCCCCGCCACCCACTGGGAGCGTCGCGAGCGGCGGCTTCTTGGCGTGGCCGCCGCCCAGCACGGTCGGCGCCCGAAGCGGCATCGCGCCGGCGCCAGCATTGGGCCGGTCCACGACGTAGTTGGTCATCACAACGTTGTCGGAAAAGTCGACGCCGCCGTTGGACAAGACCCCAACGAACGCGCTGGCGCCCCCGCCGTGGTGCCCATGGGAGACCGCTGTGAGCGTGGTCCGCTGGTTCTGGAGAGATCCCGTGAACGCGGCGCCCATTCCCGCAGTCGTCAGCGGCGCGAGCGCCCGCTTGGCCGGCGATGCGCCGACCTTCCCGAACCCAAGACGCCCGCCCCTAGCTGCTGTGGTTGACGCTGGCACCTGGGTACTGCTGTGGGCTTTGTCCTCGTCGAGGTCGAACAGCGAGCCCGTGTGGATGCGGATCGCGACGGTGCTCGTGGGCTGGACCCCCACCCCTGCCGCCGCGCCGCCGGCGGGCCCGCGCGCCTTGGACGCCGTGTCTTGTTGGTTCGCGTTGAGCTCCTCGCTGCCGCCGCCGACGCTTTCCTGGTCGAGCGCCCGTGTGCCCTGTGGCTGGTCATCCAAACTCTCCTCCGCGGGCCTCGAGGCCTTGCGCATCGCGAACACGACCGACTGGAGCACGGCGTGCTTGACGGTGGAGACGGGGGCCACGCGCTTGCTGAGCTGGCCCGCGAGCGGCGCTGGATGCGGCGAATGCTGTCCGGGGGGTGATTCTGTGGACGGCGCGCCCTCGGGCGGCGACGCGGGTTCCGTGGCACTGCGGGCACGTGCCGCGCTCGCCACCGCCGCCAGTGACGGCCGCAGCCCCTGCCCACGCCTCGCGCCGGCGGCAAACGCCGCGACCACGGACGCGGGCAACGCCGCAGCCGGCGAGGACCCTGATGGTGGCCGGGCGCCACCGTTGTTCTCTGTGACGGACCGCACGATGCCTTCGTCGAAGAACTGGATCGTGGTGATCACACTCGCGCGCCGCTGCCTGCCCATCGCGAGGTGGGCGCTCTGCTGGTGGAGCAGCGGCGAGACGCTGTCCTGCGCGGGCGTCGTCACCACCGCTGGCTCAGCCGCAAGGGCCGGGGCCGCTGGGGCACTAGGCGTCACGGCTTTTGTCGTCGCCACCACGGGCTCTTTGCGGTGGAGCGCCTTGCTGCTCGAGATGGCGATGCGCGAAACCTTGCGGAGCGCGTTCACCGCCGCTTGTGGCTGCTGTTGTGGCTGGACCGCCGGCTTGATCGCTTTCGTGACCAGTATCTTGGGTTGTGGCGGCGGCGGTGCAGATTTCGCCGGCTCCTCCTCTTCTTCTTCCTCCTCTTCCTCCTCTTCTTCCTCCTCCTCCTCCTCCTCCTCGTCTGAGTCGGCGTCGAACGCGAGCACCTTGGGCATCGGCTTGAACGCGCGCTTGCCGCGGCGCACGTGGCTGACGCGGTCCCGCAGCCGGTTGAGAAACGCCACGTAGTCCTCGGCGTCGATGGTCTCGCACCAGATGTCCGCGAGCTCGAAGATGCTGTCGAAGAAGCTCGCGAAGCCCATGGTCGGCTCGCCCTTGGAGTCGCGCTTCCAGTCCTCGTCCAGCAGCTTGTCGACTTTCTGCCTCTTCTTGAAGGCCTTGGCGTCCAGGCTCTTGGCCACGCGGCGGAACACGCCGGCGTAGCCGCGCTGGTCGATGCACCCGAGCGCGTCGCGCGGCATGTCGACCTGCCAGAGCTGCCGCACGGCCTCGAGCACGCGCGGGTCGTTGCGCAGGCTGAAGCGCAGCGCGAGCGCCTCGGGCGTGTAGTTCATGAGCTCCTCGGCCTCGCGGTCGCCGGCCGCGAGCCGGTACAAGTCCTCCGTGAGCACCACGGCATTGTTCTCCCAGTTGTGGAGCAGCCCGCGCGCCTTGAGCAGCGCCTCCTCCTGGAGGTGCTGGTACTTTTGCCGCTTGAGCGTCTGCAGCCGCGCGGCCTTGACCGTGAAGTTGAGCTTCAGCCAGCGCACGCGGTTGGCCTTCCGCTGCAGCGCGTCGGCCGCCGCCAGCGACGCCGTGCCATCGTCCGAGGGCTGGTCTTGGTCGGTGGTGGCGGGAAGGGGGACGGACGATAAGGACGAGAGAGCTGCCGCGGTCGACGGCATGGCATGCTCACGCCGTGGCTCGCGTACTTTGGACGCGAGAGAGGACGGTGGCGAACATCGTTGCGGCGCCCAAAGCGCACAATAAAGGTGTAGGAGCGCAACAGAAATAGCGATCAGTGCGAACGACAACGAGTGAGCGCCACTAATAATTCAACTCGATTGGTACTGGAGGTTCTCCTCCTATTGCTCTCTATTTTGTCGCGAGTGGGTGAAGCGGAGGCGAGGGCGTGGCACCGCTCGGGCTCAGCGGAACGACTGCGTGCGCGAGGCCGAGATCGACACGCGCGGCTGCGGCGCCGGCTGATCCACGAACGAGATGCCGCTGCGGCTCGAGCCGGTCTTCTGGAGCGTCATGGAAGTCGCGCGCGACGAGGGCGGGACGGGCGCCGGCGGCGGGGTAGCCGCCGCCACCGGCTTCTTAGCAGCAGGCACATTCGCGTTGGCGTCGCCACCAGCGAGCAGTTCCTTCTGGCTGCGGCGGCGCCATGACGCAAGCGCGGCAGCCGCGATCTTGGGGCTCGTCGCATGGAGCGCGTGCTGCTGCTGGCTCTGCGCCGCAGACGTCTTGGTCAGCGACGGCTCCTTGGTGTGCACCACGAGCTTGAGCTTGGCCACGACCGTGGCGGCCTTGGTCTTGGGCGAGGGCGCGTGGCGGACGTGCGGCTTGGCCGCGACGTGCTCGCGCGCGACCAGCGTCGTGTCGGCGCCGTTCGAGCGGATCAGCGAGAGCACTTTGCGCGCGTTTTCGCGGGCGATCGCGCTGTGGTCCTGCGTGCGGACGCGGTCGAGCAGCTGAACGAGCGTGGCGCTGGCACGCATAGCCGGCAGGTACGCGCCCACGAGGTCCGGGCTCTCGAGCAAAACCTCGAGCAGCACGAGCGTCTTGGCGCGGACCTGCCAGGTCGGCTGCTGGAGGCGCACACACGCCGCGTCGACCAGCCCCTGCGAGCTCATCACGGCCGCGTGCTGCAGGAACCGCTGAAGTGCCGCGGCGTCCGGGATGCCCTGGACGCCACCGGTGGGCGTGGCCATCGCGACCACGCGGGCTTCGTACGAGGCGCTGGTGTTGCCCGAGATGGACATGCGGCCGAACGCTTGGCTACGAGAGGCATGGACCCATGAGTGAGTCGCTGCGGGTGAGGGCAGTGATGGACGGGTTGGCTACGTACTTGGCGAGCATCTCGTCGCGGCTGAGGCCGGCCCAGTCGAGCTTGGACGCGTCCTTGATCTGCTGGAGCGCGTTCGTCTCGGGCGCGAGGTCGGTCGCGGCGTCGCCCGAGATCTCGTTGTCGAGCAACGGCGTGCGCTTGTCGGGCGAGAAGTCCTGGTAGTCCCAATCGTCACTGTGAATAATGGAGCAGTTGGTTAGCAACACAAACCAAGGTCTACAGCCACCGAGTGCGCTGGGGAAAACACGAACATGGCCTTCTCGACTTCGTGCATGTACTTGTCCTTGAGCTCGTCGAAGAAGTGGAGCGCGGTGTCGAACGCCATGGTGGCTGCTTGTGCGGTCGCGGGACGCGAGGCGGAGTGAGGTGGAAACGAGGAACTGGGAAGTGTGGCTGATAATGGCGCTGCGAGCTCGCCGCCTCGGTGTTGCCTGTCTCCACTAGAGCTCCATGACGAGGAGGGATTCGCTCCATGTGTCTTTCACGACCTCTCGTCCTGTCCATCGCGTCCTCCAGCAGACGCATTGCGAGTGGCGCTGTGCTTCATTCGTCTTCAGGACCCGCCGGGATAAGATCGCCGAAGTGGGTACACAATCCGAAAATGGGTACAACATGGACAGTGGACGCGGGTGACTGTACGGGACGCGTAGTGTGTATTACAACATGATCCTTCCTTCTTCCTTCGTCTTTCTTGCTCTGTCTCTGTCATGGCGCTCCGTTCAGCGTTGGCCGGCCGTCGATCCGACGACACCGCACCGACCGAGGCGGCCGAGATACCTCGACCCCGACGCCGTCGAGCTCGCCCCTACCGCTGCTCACTCTAGTTCGTCTTGGTGTCTAGCTTGAAATAGTCGTCGTCAAAGTGGTGGAGGCGCACGTAGCCGTCCTCGGCGCCGCTGGCGTAGCTCTTGCCGTCGGGCGAGAACGCGATCGTGTTGATCGGGCCGAAGTGGCCCTTCACGCGCGCAAACTCGGTCTGGAAGATCTTGTGGAAGAAGCGGGCCTCGAACTTGCCGACGCGGCCCGAGGTCGTGGTCACGCTCATGGCCTCCTGGCCGCCGCCCAGCACGACGTGGTCCTTGATGGGCGAGATCGCGGCCGAGTTGACCGGGCGGTCCGTCTCGTACGTCTTGAGCACCTTGAGCGTCTCGACATCAATGAGCTTGGCCGTGTTGTCCTTGGACGCCGTGATCATGAGCGTCTTGTCCTTGTTGAACTGCACGCTCATGATCTCGCCCGTGTGGATCTGCGCCGAGGAGATGCGCGCACCCGTCTGTACTCATACCAAACCAGGCACAGCAAGTCAGTGTCTGTGGCTCCTCCATCAACCCATCACACGTCATATCGGGAAATTGCACCTTGGGGTCGAAGAGCTTGATCGAGCCGTCGCCGCCCGTGCTCATGATGGCCTTGTTGAGCGGCATCCAGTACACGCCCGTGATGCGGCCCTCGTGGCCGTGGTTCGTGATCGTGAGCACCGGCTCGTCGCGCTCTGTAACACGCAGCAAGCACACAATCGTCAGTCAGAATCCCCAACTCGGCGGTCTCCGTGTGGTTGCCATCGTACGGTCGTTGATGTCCTGCGCGAGCTCGTAGACGAAGATCGCGGCGGGCTTGTCGGTGAACTTGTCGCAGCACGAGGCAAAGTACTGGTCGCCGAGGCTAAAGTTGACGCTGCGCGCCGGGCCCGTGTGCTTGAACACGAACAGCTCCTTGCCGGTCTTGACGTCCCAGAGGCGCACGCTCGAGTCGGCGGCGGCCGAGAGCATGTACTCGGTGTGGTAGGACACGTCCATGGCCCACACGGCGCCCTGGTGGCCCTCGAACGTGCCGAGGCGCTCGCCCGAGTCGCTGTACCAGACGCTCGGGACGTGGTCCTTGGCGCACGTGAACAGCAGGTCGCCGTCGCGGTTGTACTTGATCATCGTGATCGAGCGCGAGTGGCCCTTGAGCAGGATCGGACGCATGGCGCTTGGGATTGGAGGGGGGGGGGGGGTT
>JAADWV010000565.1:0-21981 GCA_023336295.1 Pythium folliculosum | reverse complement strand
TTGTTGTTGTTTTGTCCGTTGGTTTGTTGGCTTGTTGGTGGAAAAACAAGAAAGGAATGAAGAGCTGGGGGTCAGTATAGCCGTCTGCCTGTGTCCCCGGTGGTGTTGGGTGGTCCGCAGACCTCCCAGAGGGATCATGGGCGCCCGCCGAGCCCCAGCGCCTCCCCTCACTGGGTTCATTCTCGGGGGGACACAGGCAGATTGGGCTATGCCAGTTCGTACTCTTGGCTACTGTAAGCGTTACTTACCGGGAACCTGGTGCGGTGGGAGTTAACCCCCGTGGCAGCCACGGGAGTGACTACCAGGTCGTGTCGTGTCACTGGGATGGGGTGGGGGAGGCCCACACGCCACCCGGAGTCCGGAGCCCGGACCGGATTCGATCCGGGGACCACTCGGTTATCAGCCGAGAGCTCTACCGCCTGAGCTGGGGAGATCCCCTGGTTGGCCAGTGCTGTGCGCTTGACCCGCTTTCTTCCCACAGAGCCCACACAGCCGATAGGAACGCACGATACGGACAGGGGATTCATGTTCATGGGGCCTCGTCGATTCCAACCTCCAACAAACAGCAAGCGCAGCAGCGTGCGCGGCCATGTGCGCTGGGCGCACTTGCGCTTGGGCCAAATCGACGTTTCGCGCCAGACTCACATGGCGCGAGGCGCGACTGCGATGCGAGTGCGAGTGCAATTGGGGAGAGTGTTCTCCTCCATTCCGTTCTCTGCTTGACCTCTCAAAACCAATCCCTGGGTTCTTTTCGACACGATAAACCAAACATGAAAATCGCCACCACACGAAAAACCACAGAACGAAAATGGAAAATATGGAACCAACAGACACGCATGCGGAATGGAACCGCCAGCCAACACACTGGCGCCTCGCCACCTGAAGAGGAAAAGCGCGATCGACGCTCGTAAACACACGGCAAGTGCGTTGGCAGGCAGCTCTGTCGTGCCAAGCCGACGGGGCGGCGGCGCGCGCGCCAGAGGACGGACGATCGATAGATGTTGGGGACGCGCCACTCAACGTGTCTGCATACCCATGCCGTTATCGTTGGCGTTGGCTCGCGCTGCCGCCGCGTTGGTCGGTGTGGTCTCCGTGGTCGCTGCGTGGGGCGATCTCCGCTACGACCACGTACCACTAGTTTACCTCCAATATCTCCTTCTGTGTCCTCCGTCCGTCATCTAGATGCACTCGTCGACGACGTTCACACGCCAGAAATGCCACAGGGAGCATTACACTGGATAATAGAAGCTGATCCATCGCACCAGGCACCACGACACAGCAACAGAACACAAAAAGCGACCGTAAAACGAGCCAAAGCTCCTCATAAATATCGATAAATACTAACGATCTCGCGGCACGACCGACTTGCCTCAGCCGTTCGCCAGGAGTGATGGCTCGTAGCCTCCTCCTCTTTCTTCTTCATGGGTGTATCGTTCATCTTCATGGCTCCCTGGAATCATGGCATGGCATTCCAGCCGCGAAGAGCAGACACAGGATGCCGCTCATCACTTCCAAGTGCTCTGCTCACGGCCTGCTTCCAGCGCACGACGCTTGGCCGCGGCGCTAGCCAACGTGCGCTGATACGACTCCGACAGCGTCTCGTACTTGAGGTATTTGGAATCCACGACGGTGGGTCGCTGCGACTGCGCCCGCGGACGGCGTGGAGGCACTCGACCCGTGCGCTCGGTGATGGGACGACGAGTCGAGGGCGTGGTCGCGGTCGGGATAGCGGTCGTGTTCAGGGTAGCCGGCAGGACCGACGTCGAGTGAACGTCTTGCGCGAAGCGAGGTCTGTGAGTTGGCATCGGCAACCGATTCGGTCGAGAGGATGTGGTCGAAGGGGCTGCCAGTGGTAGCACCCCACCCGGAAGCCGAGAACGAAACGAGGCCGAAGGCGGCGCAATATCCACATCCGTGGTCTTAACTGCAGTCGCACTAGCGGAAACTTCACCTTCGTGTTCGAGAGATGGAGCAGCAGCAGACGCAGCGATGGGCAGAGAAGCATCCAGTGCAGTGCGCACCGTGTCTGCTACAACTGTAACGTCGACTTCGACTTGGACTTCGGCTTGAACTTCGACCTCAACCTTGACTTCAATATCTCCATCTCCAATGGCAACAACTTTGACTGCGCTCTCAACTGCGCCTGCGCCGGCGAGTGTGGGAGTCAGAGACAGGACAGGTGCAGGACCACCAGCATTGGTGTTGACGTCGGCCTTGTCCAATACGTCGAGTGGCTCCGCAGTCTTTGTCTCTGTCTCTGTCTTTGCCGCTGCTTCCAACTCCCACTCAGGCTCGACGTCACTCTCGATGTTCTCAGTATCGCTCTCGCCTTCGCCTTCGTGCTCCTCTTCCGTCACGTCGTCGGTGTCGGTGTATTCGACGTCGTCGGTATACACCACATCGTCGACAGCTTTCACCATCTTGTCGCCAACGTCGTCGTGCTTAACATCGTGTTGGATATTCGCACGAATATCATCGCCGATCGTGCGCAATTCTTGCTCGCGTTTGACACGGACCTGGACTGCGCGCCAAACCACGACCGTGGCCCACAAGACCACGACCAGGCCCTTCTTCACGATCAACACGACGACTTGCAGCGCAGGCTTGCCGAGGCGGCACACGACGAACACGATTGCCATCAAGATCCACCAGATCCAGAACCCAGCAGTCCAGTCCCAGATCCACGACTCCGCAGCGGCCGCGGCCACGGCCACCAGTTCGGCCTCGACAACACGAACGCCATCACGATCATCACAGGCAGCTCCAGCATCAGCACCAACGGGAGGTGCTTCCTCAGTCTTGATCGTCTTAAACGTCTTGATCATCTTGATCATCTTGATCGCCTTGACCGTCTTGTCGTTCAGCGCGGTCTTGATAATGTACGCACACTCTGACTCGTATTCCAACACAGCTGTGCTCGTGGTCGTTGCCGTTGCCATTGCCGTTGCCGTCGTCGTGGTCATGGTCTCCACCTCTTGACCTTCTCGGCCATCTTGGCTGTCGAAGTCTTCTTGTTCTTCTTGGCTTTCTTCGTCTTCGTGGCGGGCTTGGACACCCTGTTCCATTTCTCCTTCGTCTTGCTCGTCACAACTGTCATGACCGTGGCCGGCGTCGCCCTGCTCATCATCGTCGACGGTAGCTTCGTTGTGGGATTTCTCTTCCACGTGGGCCTTCTCGGCTTCGTCGATATCGTCAGCTTGGTCGGTTTCGTCAATATCGGCTTCGTCGATATTGTCGATATCGTCGACCTCGTTCTCGTTGGCTTCGACGATATCGTCGGCTTCATCGGCGCTTTCGCCGAGGCGTTCCTGGGCGACCGCCACCCAGCCGTGAACGTCGAAGCGCAGCGGCTTGCGCGCCGTGCGCACCACGTCACACGGCGCGGGGACCACTTCCGTCAACTCATGGCTCGGTACTCGCTCAAAGATCTTGCGCAGGTCGCACACGCGGAAGCGCGCGTCCGTGCGGATCGCCTCGGCCGTGTGGACGGCGTCGTGGCCGCCGATGCTGGCGCGGCCGGTCGTCGTCACAGTCGTCTTCGTTGTAGTAGTAGTCGCCGTGATGTCGCCCACGAGCGCATCGTACTTGCGCGCGGTCTCGAGCACCAGAAGCTGGCGCTTCATCGCGGTTGTCGGCTGCTGCTGGTGGTGTTCCTGTGTCTGCTGCGTCTGCTGCGGCTCGCGCGGCTGGTCAACCTTGGACAGCGGCGTCATCATGGTCATACGCGGAGATCTACACACAACACAAATCAATCAAACGCGTTCATCAGTCCATCAGTCCATACACAATCGCTCCTCGAGAACCTCCGCTCTGTAGGCAGGGCTGTACAATCGCAGTGTCGTACGTACCGGTGTGATACGCTACTTCGGTCGGGCGTCTGCTCTTCCTTTTGGCGTCGGAGACGTGTGTCCTTCGGCGCAAAAAGAAAAATGAACGAGCTCAGAGCTCACGAGGAGAGCGAACTCCCCCCTCCGCCCCTCTTGGAAGTGATAAGTGATGGCTCGTGACCACGGCGCCCGAAAGACCTCGATCGCCATGACACCACGGCCCCTCAAGGCAGTGCCATCTCGCGTGGCTCGCTCCCGCGGAGCCGGCACGCGGACACGGGACACAGGCGCGCCGCCTCGTGGGGTCGGCGAGCGGCCCGCGCCATCAGCAACCCCATCACCAGCGATCAATGCGACGCCGCCGGCATCCGCCAGGCGTCACTAAAGCGAGGCATCACCATAGCGAGTCACGGAGGTCAC
The DNA here is from genome assembly GCA_023336295.1 of Pythium folliculosum. Taxonomy (NCBI): domain Eukaryota; phylum Oomycota; class Peronosporomycetes; order Pythiales; family Pythiaceae; genus Pythium; species Pythium folliculosum. The sequence continues at coordinate 17,734 of JAADWV010000565.1, read as the reverse complement.
GCGGCGGTCGCGATGGAGGTGGTGGTCGCGCTGCACCCGTAGCGGCGCGTGGTTTCCGCCGGCCGGCCATGCGGAGGACCGGTATCGTTCGGAAATGAGGTCGCGCATTTCTGATGGGGTATTTCCGGCGTTTAGAGGTGTCGGTTTTTGGAGAGAAGATATTGGGTTGATGGGGTACATGCGACCACAAGATGGTTACATCGGTTACATCAGTAGATAAGGAGAGCAAACACCTCGATGCCAGTGTGTCGCTACAAAAATCAAGATCTCATTCAGCGTACGCCAACACCGAGCACTGACTGGTTTATATATCCGTAACTTGAGCTGGGTTCGCTTGGCCTAGGTGGTTTGACTAGCCTCTTCCCGCTCAACTCGATTTTCACCAGGTCGAAACATGGACCCGATCTCTATTCTTGTCCACGCCGCTCACGGCGTCGCCGCCGTTCTGATAGCGACAGCGCCGCGCGGCTACTGCTACGACGACCGCCGTGAGCGCCACCGCAACCAGCTCCTCCTTCTCCCGTGACGCTCGCCCACACACGCCAACGAAAAGAGCGACGACCCTGATGACGACCGCGGACGACGGCGGCGCCGCCGTGCCCAAGCTCGCGGTCGAGTGGTGCGACGTCAGCGTCGTCGTGCGTTCTGCCTCCTCCAGCTCCGGCTCGTCCAGCTCCTCCACGTCCGTGGCGACATCCTGCGCGAGGTCTCCGGGGAGGCGCTGCCCGGCGAGCTGCTCGTGCTCATGGGGCCGTCGGGCGCCGGCAACTCGACGCTGCTCGACTGCATCGCCGGGCGCCACGCGCACGCGTCGGGCGTCGTGCGCGTCAACGGCCAGCGCTGGGACGCGCGCAGCGCGCGCCACGCGAGCTACGTGATGCAGGGCGACCTCTTCTACGCCAACCTGACCGTGCTGGAGCACCTGGCGTTCCAGGCGCAGCTGCGCATGCGCGGTGCCAGCAGCGCGTCGACGCCGTGGTCAGCGAGCTCGGGCTCTCCGTGTGCAAGCACACGCGCATCGGCGAGCGGGCGTCCAGGGCCTCTCGGGCGGCCAGCGCAAGCGCCTCGCGTTCGCGACCGAGCTGCTCACGAACCCGTCGCTGCTGTTCGTGGACGAGCCCACCTCGGGGCTCGACAGCTTCATGGCCGAGACCGTGGTGCGGCAGATGCAGGCGCTCGCGCGCCGCGGCCGCACGGTCATCGCGACGATCCACCAGCCGTCGTCGCAGCTCTTCGCGCTTTTCGACCGCCTCTACCTGCTCGTGAACGGCCGCGCGGTGTACCATGGCCACGCCGACGCGAGCCTCGACTACTTTGCGTCCGTCGGGTGGCCCTGTCCGGCGTTCGTGAACCCGACCGACCACTTCATGGCCGTGCTCGCCGTGACAGACGACCGCCCGGGCCAGTCGTAGGTCGTGGAGACGCTCATCGACGCGTGGCAACGCGCGTCGCAGCGCGACGACGCCGAGAGCAAGCAGCGCCGCCAGTCGGAGTACATCACGGCACCCGAGCGCTGGACGACGGTGGCGGCGCGCTCCACTGCGGCTGTGGACTCGACCCGGGCCGCTGGCTGGCGCTGCTGCGCATCTTGTGCCGCCGCCATTGGTTTCGACTCGTCCGCGACGACGTGCTGTTCAAGGCCCGCGTCGCCTCCACGCTCTTCGTCGACCTGCTCGCGGGACTCGTCTTCCGCGACCTGCAGCGCGACCAGGCCGGCATCCAGGACTTCACAGGCGCCATGTTCTTCATCTCGGTCTCGCAGCTGTTCATGTACGCCAACCCAGAGCTCACGACCGTGCCGCTCGAGATCTCGCTCATCCTGCGAGAGCACCACGGACGCCTGTACCACATCTGGACCTGGTTCCTGGCCAAGAACCTCACCGAGATCCCGCTGCAGCTCGGGCTGCCGATGCTGTTCCTCGTGCCCATGTATTTCCTCGTGGGCTTCGACACGTCTGCGAGCATGTTCTTCCAGTTCTACGGCTTCACGGTCGCCGCGGCGTCCTGCGCGACCGCGCTCGGCTACTTTGTCTCGTGCCTCGCGCGCCCGATGGACATCGCACCGATCCTCGGTATCGTGTTCATGCTGCCGTTCATCCTCTTTGGCGGCATGTTCCTCACGAGCGCGAGTACGCCCGTGTACTTCAAGTGGCTCCAGGCGCTGTCGCCCGTCATGTATGTGTTCCACGCGCTCATGCGGGTCTTCTGGCCAGTTGGCCGCCATCGAGTGCCGTCCGGGCCAGTTCTGCGTCGCGACCAAGGGCCGCGACGTGCTGGCGATCCACGGCATCTCAGACGACGGCGACCAGCAGCGCGATGCCGTGCTCTACTTGATGGCGATTAACGTGCGCTTTCGCCTGCTCGGCGCCGCCGTGCTGTGGTGGCGTGTGGACAAGAAGAAGAAAGCCACGAAAAAGTAACTGAGACCGATATGGAATCGTTTTTTTGGACCTGAGCGCTTTTCAAACGAACAAAACTGTTTAAATCTGTTTATTTTGCGTTTGTTTACGTTTTTTATGTTTCATATTCTCAAGTCTCAGGATTGGAAAACACACTTCAATATTATATAGTATACTTCCACATCACAAGTTGTGTGTTGTGATTCACTACCACAGCGATAAGTGGTCAAGATCACCAAAAGATCCAATCGGTGGTGTGCACCGACGCCAAGTGCGCGTTTTCGCTTGCGCCATCGTCTTTGTGTTGTTGAAATGCAAAGACAATGCTTGCCCCTCGGCTGATGGAACCGCAACACGGAATTTCAGTTTGAACCGGTGTTTGCTGAATGAACTGTGTTTGTGGCGTTCTGTGGAGTGTGATTTGTCGACACTGTCCACTCTTTCCCCACACACAATCGAAATGGGGATGTTGGGCCCCAAGGGAAGAGCACTTTGAACGCCAACTCTCGAATCGTAGAAAACCGACAATTGGCATAAAAGACGTTTTTAAACGCGTTAAAAAACGCCTGTTTTGAAGCCAAAAAATAACAGACGCATCCATAGAGACCGAGGAGACGTTGTCCAATTGGACCTTCAATGTGGACCTTCAACTCATTTGGGATGACCGTCACTGTTCATGGCCCCGAAAGGACGCGACGAGAAAAGAAGGCGCTTCGTCGTTGTCTCAAGTGTGGTGATATATAGCAAACGCAGGCCCACCAGCATGGAGCCGGCGGGAGACAGCATCGTGCTCGAGGAGGAGATCGACCCCAACTATGAGCCGACCGAGAAGGAGGTCCACGAGTACGCGTCGTGGCTGGGCATGGACCTGGAGACGGAGCAGGACCTCTTCTGGATCGCGCGCGAGGGGCTCAAGGCGCCGCTCCCGGAGAACTGGAAACCCTGCAAGACCACCGACACGGAGGAGATCTATTATTTCAACTTCGCCACGGGCCAGAGCACGTGGGACCACCCGTGCGACGAGTACTACCGCAAAGTGTACGAGGACCACAAGAAGAAGAAGACGACCGGCGGGCGCGCCGGTGGCGGTGGGGTGCGTTGTGTGACGCGGCGGCGGCCTTAAGAAGCGAATGGCGCATGATAATGACCCGTTAACGCTGTAGGATGGGGACGAGCGGAAGAAGAAGGAGAAAGAAGACGTCGCTGAACTGCTCGGCAAGAGGAGCGGCAAGAAAAAGAAGGTAACGACGCCCAAGGCGACAACCGAGCCCCTTGGACCGCCCGTTTTGGCGCGTGGTGCTGCGCTCGGTGATAAAAAGCCGCTGCCGGGGCTTGGCGGTGGTAAGCTCAACCGCCTCTCGTCGGGCGGTCTCGGATCCGCGAGCAGTCTACGTCCTGTTGCTAGTCTTGGGGTACGTGGACGTCACGCGAGAGCGTTGTGGATTTGGGCTCTGGAAACTGACGTGTCGCGTGTGTGTATGGTTTCAGAGACTCAAGGGCGAGGCCAAAGATGATGGCGACGGCGCCGCTCCCGACGATGAAGATGAGGATGAAGAAGACGCCGTGGAGCACAAGCCGAGCATCCTCTCCAAGCCGCCACTTGGGAACCTCCTCACGAAGAAGCCGCTTCCGACCACCAGTTCTCTCTCCAAGGCCGATAGCAAGGCTGACCTGGATGAGTTGACGACTGGATTCGACCAGAAGAAGCAGAAATTGGTCGACGATCACGCGAGAATACTGCGTGCACTGGAAGAAGAGCACGAGGCCAAGCTGAGTGCGCAAAAGAAGCAGTCTCAAAAAGAGCTGGAGGAGCTCCAGGAGCAAGAGGAAGCCAAGCTCAAGCAGCGGCGCAAGGAGTTCGACAAGAAGATAGATGACATCGAGAACCAGTACGACAGGGACGAGAGCAACCTCTTGCGCGAGCGTAAAGAAAAAATCAAGCGTCTGGAGAGCGACATGGAGCAAACGTTGTCGCAGACAAAGCAGGAGCTCGAACGGGACCAGGAGAAGGAGATCCAGCGAGCACAGTCACGCATGGATGCCAAGCTCGAGGATCTCAAGGTGGAGCATGAACGACAGGAGAAGCTTCTCAAACAGAAGCTCGACGGGCTCAGCAGCGCAGCAGATGCGCCAAGAGAGGTGGAAACACTCAAGGGTGAGCTCCAGCGATCCGAGAAGCTGGCGGCCGAAGCGGCGAGTGGGAGCGAGACACTCCGGCAAGCGCTGGCAGCGGCTGAGCAGCGGTTCAGCGAGGCGACCCAGCAGATCGAAGCGCTGAGAAAGCAGCTCGATCAGGCCAAAGGTGAGTTGGCACGGAGCCAAAGTCAGACTGCGGAGCCGTCGGCCGTGAGAAAAGAGGCGATAGAATGCAGCGAGTGCCCCGAGAAGGCACGCCGCATCGCACAACTTGAAGTCGAGTTGACTGACGAGCAGCAGCAGCTCAAAGCTGCCCGAGACAGCCTCCTGGATCTGGAACGGCAACGGGATTCTGCACAGGCATCGCTTGAGATTGAGAAAAAGAAGGCAGCCGCTCTAACTAGCGCCGGTGGATCAGCGGACGCCGAGTTGACGGCGCTTCGGCAAGTGGAAGCCGATCTCCGTCACGAGCTGAAGGAGATGGAAGCGAGAAACGGTGCTCTCACGAAGGAAATGAACGAGTGGAAGTACAAGTGCTCTACGCTGGAGCAACAAAAGACTGAGCTCGTAAATGCCGCTGCTGCTGCGGCGAAAGAGGCGAAGAAAGAAGATACGGGGACGGCGAAAGCCTCTGAGACCATCGCTGTCCACGAAGAAGAGCTTGAAGGTCTTCGAAGCGAGATCACCGACCTGCAGGACCAAGTCGCAGTGCTCACCAAGACGAACTCACAGATCAAAGAGCAACTGCTGAAGGAATCCAACGAGAAGAAGCAGCTGCGCGAGCAGCTCGACAACGCCCTCTCCGATGACAGCAGTCGCGAACTCAGCCACAAGCTGGAGCAGCAGCAGCGCGAAACGGAGAGTCTCCAGAAGCGACTACAGGCTGATATCGGAGCCAGAGACCAGCAGCTCCAGGAGCTAAACGAGCAACTCCACGGCGAGCAACAGGCGGCAGACCAGAGCAAGCGTCGGCTGGAGACTGAGGTCGCGAAACTTGGAAGCGAGAATCGCAAACTGGCAGCCGAAGGCACGATGCTGAAGCGGCAAATGGAAGAGCGACTGAATGAAGTCTCCCAGGCGGGCGACGCCGCCGAGCAGCAGGCCGAAGCGACTGTAACGAAACAAAAGTGGGAGATCGAGCAGCTGCAGTCGTCGCTGAAGCTCGTGACGCGCGATAAAGAGGAACTGACCACGCGAGTCCAGCAATTGGAGACGGAACTAGACGTGGCGACGCAGGCCAAGCACCAAGTCGAACTGGAACGAGACAGCGAAGCTGCGCGGTCAAAAAAGAAGGACACCGAGCGCGACGCTCTACAGCAGAAGTTGGCAGCCGTCCAGGAGGAGATGGAGACGCAGGTGGAGAAGGCGCGCGTTGGGGGTAGCGAGACTGCAGACTTGCGCACGCAGCTCAATAAGCTCAAATTCAAAGAGCAGGCGACCCAAGAGAAGCTCACGCTCGCCGAGGAGGAGTTGAGGGCACTGGAGGCCAAGGCGCAGTCGCAGCAGAGTGAGATCGAGCGGCTAGCGAGAGAGATGCGCGCGAAGACAGTGCAACTGGAAGAGAAAACGAACGCGCTGCGCGACGCGCAGGGCGAGATGGAAGTGCTGAATGACCAGCTGAGCGACGCCAAGCGACAGCTTTCAGAGTGGCGAGCACGCGCACAGGGTGGTGCTGCCGGCCAAAACCAGGCTGGCGGTGGAGGAGCCGCGGCCGGTGAGGTCGCAGAGCTTCGTCTTCGTGCGAGTGAGCTGGACGCCAAAGTGGAGTCGCTTACGTCAGAAAAGATGCAGTTGATGGAGAAACAGCGTGCGATGGCGCAGAAACAGCTCACCTCCGAGGCATCGCTACGAGCGATGGAGGCCGAGCGCGATCGTCTCGCAGACGAGTGTCATAGCACGGCACAGGAATCAAGCAAATGGAAGGATCGGCTCGACAAGAAGACTAAGGAGTGTGAGCAGCTCAAGGTGGATTTGTTCAGTGCCACGAGCGAGAAGGACCTGGTGGAGATGGCGCTGAGCAAGGAGAAGGACGAGAAGCGAGACGTGGCAGCGCAGAAGTCGCAACTCGAGAAGACGAAGAAGCAGCTGGAGGCGACCATCGAGAGTCTCACAACGCAGCTGTCGGAGGTCGAAACGAGCCAGGGGCGCACGAGTATGGAGACGCAGGCGCTGCAGTCCAAGCTCAAGCGTCTGGAGAACGAGCTGGAGACGATGGCGCGCGAGTTTCGAGCATCGCAGGAGGAGCGCGAGGCTTTGTCAGCCAAGGTAAAGCAGCAAACGTCGGATATGGCGGCGCTTGAGACCCGCATTCGGCTATTACGCAGCGAGAGCAACGAGCAAAACGCGCGTGCCAAGGCGTCAGAAGACGACACGAGTCGCCAAACAGAGGCCATCAAGCGACTGGAGATGCAGCTTTCGGAGAGGGATGCGCGGCTCCGGAAGGAGAGCGACGAGAAGGAGGCGCTCAGTAAGCAGCTCACGGCGTTGCGGCTTGAGAAGCAAGAAGTCGAGACCGATCTGTTGGCGATGAAGCGCAAGAGCGAGAGCGTTGAGGCGCGGTACAAGGACCACGAGAACACGGCGACGCGAGGCGACTTCCAACTCAAGCTGCGCGTCCAGCAGCTCGAGGCCGAGCGCGACGGCATGGCGACGGGCAAGGACCGCGCGGAGCAGCACTTCAAGAGCCTCGAGAAGGAGCTCCTCCACACCAAAGAGGAGCTCGAAACGGCCAAGAATGAGCTCGAGACTGCACGAACCCGTATCAAGGCGCTGACGCTCGAGAAAGACGAGTTCCAGACGGCGCTCCTGCAAGCCCAGTCCAGCCAGGCGACGTCTCGCGGTGTCGCGTATGGTGGAGCGAGCGCCATGGGCGCCACGGGTGCCACCGCGGACGCCATGCTCGTGCGACTCCAGCTCGCCGACGTGAATAAGACCGAGCTGGAGCACCACTTGGCCGATGTCGCGACGCAGCTCGAGCTCGCGACGCGACGGTGCACGTTGGCGGAGGCGCGGTGCCGCGACCAGGGCGTCGAACTGGAGAGCCTTCATGTGGAGATCGCGTCGCTGCGGTCTAGCATGGCTAAGATGCACCTGTCGGCGCTGGAGACGCTGCCGCTCGTCGAGCGGCTCGAGTACGAGCACCGGAAGCGCACGCTCAAGCGCGATTTCAGCGCGCAGCTACGCGATTTCCAAGAGCGCGAGGAGCACGCGGTGATGCGGCAGAAGGCGCGGCTGCGCGCGCAGCACGAGAAGCAGCTCGAGGAGCTCGCGGACGAGCTGGACGCCAAGAAGCAGCGCCGCGTCGAGTACGAGGAGCAGGTCTCGGCCCAGGTGCTCGCGCAGCTGCGCAGCGAGCGCGACGCGCAGGCCAAGGAGATGCGCAAGCAGGTGGAGCGCGAGCTGCTCGAGGAAGAGCGCGTGCTGATGGACCGGAAAGAGCGCCGGCTCGAGAGCGTGGCCGCGTCTCTGCGGCAAGAGGAGGACGAGGCGCGCGCACGGCAGCGCGAGCACCGGCAGATCCGGCGCGAGCAGGAGCTGGCCGGGAAGGGCGTGGAGGATGACGGTGACACCATCGCGGACATTACGATGGACCGAACCGAGAGGACCCACGGCAAAGGCGACGTCTCGCCTGGCCAATTGCGTTCGGCGTCGGTCCACAAGCACCACCACTCGACTCGGCGCTCGGTGTCCGCCCGGAAAGCCAAGAAACCGAGCCAACCCGACGACGACCGCAGCGACAGCGACGGTAGTGCGAGTGACGGCGGCGTGCAGCAGCGGCAGGCGCGGAAACGCGGCCGGCGCGACACGGACGCACGACGGAGCCGCTCGCACCACGAGGCCGAGATCGCGCGGTGGCAGCAGCGCCTGGCCGAGGAGACAGCGCTGCTGGACAAGGCGCGCGCGCTCGTGGCCGGACAGAAGAAGCAGCTCAAGAAGCAGGCCGAGACGATCAAGAAGGACAAGCTCGCGTGGCGCCACGAGTGGGCTGCGGTGGGGTCGGATGGCGGCGCGAGCGGCCACCGTGTGGCCATCCTCCAGGAGATGAAGGAGATGATCGACCACAGCGCCGCGAGTTGGAACACCAGCGTGCAGCAGCTCCGTGCCCGCGACGAGTGGATCGAGCGCCGCGAGGCCAAGCTCCGCAAGATGCGGCGTGCGCTCGCCACGCTGCGCGAGAAGCGGCGGAGGAGCCGAAGCCGAAGCCGCAGCCGCGGTCGCAACCACAGGGCCGTCCGCTTCGGCTCGGCGTCCTCAGCGTCGTCGTCGTCCGAGAGCAACCAGGCCCGCGAGGACGAAGGCGCGGACAGCGACGCCGTGCTGGACAAGCTCGCGCGGCTCGACGGCGAGCTGGCCTCGGACGCGAGCGACTGTTTCTCGTCCGACGACCGCTGGGTCGCCACGGCGCGGACACCGTCCCACGCCTACGGCGTGGACCGCGACCCCGCCGCGTACGGTGCAGCCCCCGTGTCGTACCGGTATCCGCTGTCCATGGCGTTTGCGGACGGCGGCTACCGCTTCGCGGACCCGGTCGACGCGCTCCCGCCGCCGTCCACACGCATCTACCGCTCGCCGCCGCTCAGCGCGCGCACCACTGCCTCGTCCTCGTCGCTGGCGTCGTCCGCCGGCAGCCGGCTCTCGCAGCGCGTGTGGCCCACGACGGCCGCGCGGCTCGCGCTGTCGTCCCGCGGTTCCGCCAGCGCCAGCGGCCACGGGGCCTCGGACGCGGCTGTGCAGCGCCGCATCGCACGCTGGGCCCACGGCCGTGAGGCCATGCAGCACGCGGCCACACGCCAGGCCACGTGGCTCTCGAGCCTCTACCAGGAGGTCAAGGCCTACGGCGACACGCGCGCCCAGGCGAGTGCGGACGCCGCCGTGGCCGCCGCGGCCGAGACCATGCCCACAGTGGACGCATCATAGAGGCCAATTTGCGACGTGTGTGTCTGGCCGGTTCCTAACGGATGCTGGCCCACGGTATCAGTTCCCAAAGTTCAAGTGCTGGTGTGGTTTCACATTCTCCCTCTTTTCTTCCAAAGGGTATATGTTTATAGAGGTATTGAGGTTTTATTTTGTGGGGTTCTTTTTGTCCCCGCACGAGCTGCTCCGACCGCAGACGCCGGCCACCTCAGTCGTTCCCGTCCCCTCGGCCGTCCAAAGCACCACCAGAATCCCCCCGCAGTCGTCCACTATGAGCAGCGTGCAGGCGATCAAGAAGGTCTCGGCCGCGGCCGCCAAGCAGCCGGCCGCGCAGACGCTGGCCAAGGCCATGTCCACGGCCCCGTACACGGAGCGCCAGGCGCGCCTCGGCCGCCCGGTCTCGCCGCACGTCGAGATCTACGCGTTCCCGATCACGGCCGTCTCGTCCGTGTCCAACCGCTTCGCGTCCATCGGCCTCTCCGTGGGCTTCACGGCCGTGAGCGCGCTCGCTGCCGTCGGCGCCGACGTGCCGTCGCTCATCTACGCCGCGCAGGACGCGATCCCCGGCTTCGCGCCGCTCTCCAAGGCGCTCGTCGCGTTCCCCATCTCGTACCACTCGTTCGTCGCGCTGCGCCACATCGTACGTTTGTGTGGCTGCTACACGCCCCCTTCATGACCGTGGCTCTAACGCATGCTGCTCCTTGTTCTGTGTGTGTAGGCCTGGGACGCCAACCCGAACCTCATCAACAACGTGGATGGTCCCAAGTCGAGCTACGCCGTGTTCGGCGCCGCTGGCCTCGTCACGCTCGGCGCCATGGCCTACACGATCAAGGCCCCCGCCAAGAAGGACGAGTAGGGCAATACGCCCCCATTTCTAGGTGCGCACGGACGCGCCGCCGTAAATTTTCATAATATCCAGTGACCTCTGAAGAACACGAAGCACCCAAAGCGCATGTGTACTGTCTACGTGAGCGGCGGCGGCACGCGCACGGGGCCCTCGAGCGTCACGGCGCTCGCGACGCCGCTGAGCGCGAGCGCCGCGGCGAAGATCATAGCGCTGGTGCGCGGCGCGAACTCGAGGTTGATGTGCTCGGGGTGCGAGTTCCAGAACTGGCTCACAAACACAGACAAACACGCCAAACGTCACGCATCTCATCACAACAAAGTCAACGGCGTTCAGGGCCTCTCTCACCTGGTGGCGCGCGGCGCTCATCCAGTGGTACGTGAACGGGAACGCGATGAGGAACTTGGCGATCGGCGTCGCGCCCGGCGCCGCGTGGAGCGTGGTCCAGATGAGCGCGGACACCTCGCCGCCGCCCGCCGCGACGGCGCTGCCGGCCGCCAGTCCGAGCGACAGCGCGACACCCGAGACGCGGTTTGTGATGGACGCGATCGCCGACAGCGGCTGCCGGTAGACCGTTACGTGGGGCGAGAGCGGGCGGCCCAGGTGCTGCTGCTGCGCCGTGTAGGACTCGACGTCCGGCCCGCGCACGCTGCGGTCCGCGATGGAGAGCGGCCGTCCCGTGGCGAGCACGCGGCGCGACGGAAGCGTACGCGTGAGGCTGCGCATGATCACTCAAATGGAGAACTGGTGCTCCGGGAGAAACGAAGGGGACGCGGCGGCGCGCGGGGCGGCGCATACGCAATGGTGGACGCGTACCCGTCCCATTTTCCACGTCGGATTCTGTGGGTGAAAGTGTTTTATGTTGTCTGTACGTTTCTCTTAAGTTGCAGGAAGGGCTTATGTTGCACGCTTCCTTGGAGATTGGCTCTTCATTTTCCCAACAACCAAGCTTCGATGAGCGTGACAACGCCGCTCGACGGCGCGGCGGACGCGCCGCTGGACCCGCTCGCTGCGGTAGGATTGCTTCCTCTACCAGGTCCCACAGCCGCTCACTGATCACGTGTGGGGCGATCCGATCGCAGGCCATCGCCAAGCAGGAGGAGCTGCTGCGCTCCATGCAGCTCGCGCACGGCGAATGTGCGTGTCTGTCTCTCTGTCCAAAAAGGCGGCAGTATCCTCTGAACTGACGCACTCTCCTGTCCACGTAGTCCACCTGAGCGTCTCCGACGACCTCGCGCAGCTCGCGACGCTCTGCAACATGCGCGGCGACCACGAGCGCGCGCTCACGCTGCTCCACAAGCGGCTCGTGATCCACGAGAAGCACGGCCCGCGTACGTGCGCACGCTGTAGTCATTGGGTTCCCCATCGCCTCTCACAAACATTCTGTTTGCTATAGCCGAGCGCGTCGGCGAGACGCTCCACGAGCTGGGCACGACGTACCGCCTCCAGGGCGCGCCGGAGATGGCGCTGCAGCACCTCGAGCGCGCGCTCGCGACGCGCACGGACTGCCACGGCGACAAGAGCGCCAAGGTCGCCGAGACGCTCAACAGCCTCGCGCTGCTCCACCAGGCGTGCGTCCTGTATATGTGTCAGAATGAAGCTGGGTGGCTGGGGAAAGGACTGACCAGCGCGTTGTGCATGAATCTTATAGTCGCAGCGACAATGACGCGGCCGAGGCCTGTCAGCTGCACAGTCTCCGCGTGCTGCTCGAGAGCGACGAGCCCGTGGACATTGAGAGCGAGGACGTGCCGTGGGAGGTGTTCAAGCGGCTCAAGCAGCAGCGCGGGCCGTCGACCGCGGCCAACAGCCTCACGCTGCTCAAGGGCACAATGAGGCAGTGCGTGGCCGATGCGCTGGCCGCGACCACAACCACGACGGCCGCAAACAGCGACAACGACGACGATGGTGCCGCGACGCGGAGCGACCGCGAGGAGAAGAGCGTCGCGTTCTTTGGCGCGACGTCGCCCGGGAGGTCGCCGAGCCCGCCGCCCGCGCTGGGCCGCACGGCGCGTTCCAAGTCGGACAGCGCGATGCTCAAGCTGCTTATCGAGCGCGACGTGATAGACGCTCTGGACGCGCGGCTGTCGGCGGCCGCCGAGCCGCTGGACGACAGCGACGAGGCCGCCGCCGCGGATGACTCGGCCACTTCCTCTTCGCCTCTGGGCGGCACCGTGCCGTCGCTGCGGCGCGTGCCCACACCGCTGCTCTCCCCGCCGCGTGGCTCATCCCCTTCTACTATTGTGCGTTCCGACGCGCCGATCGTCGACACGGCGGCGCTGCTGGCGCGCGTGGAGCGCGTCAAGCGGCGTCTCGTGGCCGGCGTGACCGACATGGACATGGAGATCGCGCGGCTCGCCGGGGATGTCGATCGCCTCGCCGCGGGCGAGCTGAAGTTACTGGGTGAGACCATGGTCGGACTCGTGCGCGAGATGCACCGCCTGCGCGCGCGCGCCGACGGCGACGGCGAGGACGGCGCCAAGCCTCTGCCCGTGCTCGAGGGCCACCTCGAGAAGAAGAGCGCGTCGATCTTCCGGGGATTCGAGCGGCGCTTCTTCAAGGTGGACGCCAAGACCGGCATCCTGTCGTACCATTTCAGCCGCGACGACTATGCGCGCGGATTCGCGCCGCGTGGCGGCTTCCCGGTCGCGCGCATCGCCAAGATCACGGTCCATAGGCAGCCCACGCGCAGCAGTAGCCAGGGCGGCGGTGGAGGTGCTTCGAACGCCAACGGAGGCGGCGGCTGGTTCTACTTTGACGTGGTCGTGGACCTGAGCACGCGCCACAACCCGCACGCCGCGCGCACGTACGAACTGCGCGCCGACTCGGCCGAGGCGCGACGCTACTGGGTGGAGACGCTCCAGTTCTACAAAGCCGCGGCGCAGGCGAGCGCGGTGACGTCGCCCTCGCGGCGGCGCCCGGGCACGTCCTAGAACGGCCAAGCAGAAGGAGAAGGAGAGAAACCGAGAACGAACCCGGTACAAATAGCTGACGCTGTTTTGATGCTACTGTGTGTTTGGTTGCGCTACTGGCTAGCCCCCGCGGGTTCTCACGCGTGTGTTCTTTGGTACTTGCACAGTGTCAACTACGACAGTTCCCAAGCTGCTCGCCCACGACGACGACGACCCCCTTCGACATGCATGACAGGCACTTACTCACACTGATGCAGAACACGCAGACCACGCAGTTGATCGATCTCCCCATCTCGAACGCCTCCGGAAAACAGTCGATCGATCACGTCGCGATCGAGCGCAGCAGGCTGCGCAGCACCTCGCGCACCTTGTCGCGCTTGCGCAGCTCCTTGCCCTTGGCCGGCGACGCCGGCGGTGATGTAGACGGCGTCGTGGGGTCAGCGGGCTCGCAGGTGTTGCTGTTGCTGCTGTGGACGACCGTTGACTGCTCGAGCGTCGTCGCGTACGACGACGTCACCGCCGCCACGTTGTCACCCGCCACTGGCGCCCGCGCCACGGTGCCTTCGTCGGACAGCAGCGGCCCAAGCGCGCGCCGCAGGCTGCCAAAGAGCTCGGGGAAGAGGCTCTCCTCCTTGGAGAGCATGCCCTTGACGCGCTGGCGCTCCTTGGGCGCCTCGAAGCCCGCCGGCGCGCTCTCGTTGACCACGGGCAGGCACGCGTCGAGCGCGAACTGCGTGAGCAGCTGCTCGCGCGCGTACACGAGCGGGCGGACCACGCGCACGTCGTAGGCGTCGTTCCAGTACGACGCGCGCATGGTGCGGAGCTGTCCGTTGTGCATGGCCGACATGAAGAAGCTCTCGGCCACGTCGTCCAGGTGGTGGCCCAGCGCGAGCTTGTTGCAGCCGTGCGCGCGGCAGCACGCGTAGAGCGCGCCGCGCGTCATGCGCGCCTTGTACGCCGCGAGCGAGGCGCCGCGGAGCTCGGTCTGCGCGCGCTCGAGCAGGTTCTCGCGCAGGTAGAAGTGCTCCACGCCCAGCGACCGGAGGTACGGCACGAGCGGGCTGGGGTCGTACGCCGGCGACGCCGGGTCCACGGTCGCGCACGTGATCGTGAACGCCACGGGCGAGCGCTTTTGAAGGTGGAGCAGCGCGTGGAGCAGCCCGAGCGAGTCTTTGCCGCCGGAGACCGCGACCAGCAGCTTGTCACCGGACTCGATCATCTTCCAGTGCGCGACCGCGAGCGCGACGCTCTTGACGAGTGCGGCCGGCGGCGTCGGGAACACGCGCGCGCGGTTGATCTTGCGGTGGACCGCCGCGGTCGACTGCTGCGCGTGCTCAAAGGGCGACACAGTCGCCTCGACGGTCTCGCTCGAGCGCAGCGGACGCTTGTGGTCTTCGACGCGCGCGGGCGCGCTCGCGCTGCGCGTCAAACGAGCGTGGCGGCTGCTCGTTGGTGCTGGTGGCGGCGTGACGCGTTCCGCAGGCAGGCTAGGGCTGCGCTTGGGCCGCGGGGCGGTGCGGACCGCTGCCTCCGCAGGCATCGTCGCCTCTCCAGCGTGATCTTTGCCAGCTGCCGCCGCTACGTCGTCATGCTCGACCGTGTCAGCGTCCTCGCAACTCTCCTCGCGGATGCTGTGGCAGCACGGAGCGCAGCGCGAGCCCATGGTCTTCGTATTCGCCGTCGCCGTCGAGAACGCGAGCGTCGGGTCCTGCGCGTGGTACTTGTGCGGCTGCACGGGGCCGGCGATCGTGTCGGTCGTGGGCGGCGCGGCACCTGCGCGGATGGCCGCGGCAGCTTCGGACGGGTACGCGAACCAGCGCAGCGTGTCGTAGTGCGCGTCGACGATCTCGCCCGTGGACGGCGGCAGCTTGACCGCGCCGCGCAGGATGTCGTCCGCGAGCTGCCGCGCGTGCGCCAAGTTGGCGCTGCGATGCGCCTCGAGAGCGTCGTCGCCGTCGGCCAGCAAATGCGACGAAGACGCCGACGTTGTCGCCGTCGTCGTAGCATCAAAGTGCGCGAGCCACATGCGGTTGGGGAACTTGGTGAAGCGCGTGTGGTGCTTCCAGGCGCCGGTCTTGTGGTTGAAGCGGTAGAACGGCAAAAACTTCCAGCCGTCGGTGGCCACAAAGTGGACCGCGCGCAGCAAGTAGTCGATGTCGCGGTCCGTCAGAAAGTACGGGAAGCTGATCCGCGAGAAGCCCGCGCGCAGCACGAGCTGCTTGTCGACCATGGCGGCCTCGAACGCGTAGAGCGCGTCGTCCGTGAGCCCGAGGATCCGCGTGGCGTAGGGCCCGGCGCACTGGCAGCCGCCGCGCGTCTGGACGCCGAAGAGGTCGTTGAGCAGCGCGCAGACGAAGTTGAAGTGCAGGAAGCGCGCGCCGAAGCGCACGAGGAACGAGAAGGTGGGCACCTTGGGCAGCGCGTCGTCGTCGCGGCCGAGCAGCACGACGTGGGCGTTGGCGCGCAGCGACGCGCGCACCGTGGCCAAGTGGCGGTGCTCGAGCATGAGGATGTGGTCGGCGCCCACGCGCTGCTTGAGCTCGACCGCGAGCCCGAGGCGGATGCTGCCGACGATGTCGGGCGTGCCGCCCTCCTCGCGCTCGACCTTGCTGGACGCGTACCGGTGGTCGTCCTTGGTCACGAAGAAGACCGTGCCGCCGCCGGGCGCCGTGGGCACGGCGTTGTCCAGCAGCCGCTTCTTGCACACGAGCACGCCCGGTGAGCTGGGCCCGCCGACGAACTTGTGACCCGAGAAGAAGATGGCGTCTTTGTACGCGTACGCGCGCATGGAGCCGCGCACTAGCGGGTTCATGTCCATGCGCACGTACGGCGCGCAGGACGCGTAGTCCCAGCACGCGAGCGCGCCGTGGAGGTGGAGCACGGCCGAGACGTGGTCCACGTCCGTGAGCAGCCCCGTGAGGTTGGAGGCCGCCGAGAAGGAGCCGATCTTGAGCGGCCGCGCGGCGTAGACACGCAGCTGGGCCACGAGGAACGCGACGTCGAGCTTGCCGTCGCGGGTCTCGGGCACTTGGACGACGTCGGCGCAGCTCTCGCGCCACGGGAGCAGGTTGGAGTGGTGCTCGAACGGGCCGACGAACACGACCGGGCGGTCGCTCGGCGCGTGGTCGGGTTGCAGCGGCCGCGCGAGCCCGAGCGCCGCGACGAGCTTGAGGATGGCGCTCGTGGTGCCCTGGCCCGTGAAGAGCACGCAGTCCTCGGCGGCCTTGCCTGTGACGCGCGCGTTGACGGCCTGCGCGATGGCCTGCCGCGCCTCCTCGCGGAACGCCGTGGTCTGGAGCCCCGTGATGGAGCTCGTTGTGTGCGTGTTGCCGTAGTGCGGCAGCACGTGGTCGCGGATAAAGTCCTCGACGCCCGCGAGCGCGCGGCCGCTGGCCGTCCAGTCGGCGTACGCGATGGCGCGCGCGCCGAACGGCGAGTCGAAGAGCTGCCGGCGGCCCACCAGCCCCGCGCGGATGGCGCGCACCGCCGCGTCGCGGTCGTTGGCAGCGTTGGCGTCGTTGGCGTTGGCGGTGGTGGCGTCGACAGCGATGATGGCGTTGGCGGTGGCGGTGGTGGCGTCGGCGCCGGTCAGCGCGGGAGCGGAGAGCGTCTGCGGCATCGCTAGAGGGCGCTTGTGGAGCTTGAAGCCGGTGGCGGAGAGCTTGGGATGTGTGCGCGGCGCAGCAGATTGCCGAATGAGAAGACGCGAGAGAGTGCGGGGTGAAAGCGGAGAAGCGGGGGAGCGGGGGGAAGCGGAGGGCGGGAAACAGAGGAAAGCGGAGGGCGGCAACTTGTTCGCGCCAAGAGTTAGCGGAGACCGTGCTGCGGGATTGGAGGAGGCGGAGGGGAGAACGCGGAGGGGGAGAGGAGGGGTCGGCGGAGGGGAGCGGAGGGGAGAGTGTGCGGTTGTGTTATCGAAAGATCGAGAGGTTCGAGATCTGACGTTCGTGCACATTTCCTCTGTCAGCGTGGTCGACGTGGGGGGTCGACCCCGACTTTATGGAACCGCCCGCGGGGGAGGAGAGGAGGGGGGCGAGGGCATCCGGTAGTGGAGGGGAGCGGAGCGGAGGGGAGGGGAGGAGAGCATGACGTGTGTGTCGCCGTCGTTCAACGGGCGCGCTTCAACGTGGTCTCGCTGTGGGACTTCAAATCGAGTGTCCGGTCTCTGGGGGCACAGTGGCCGACAGAAGGCGGAGCGGAGCTTCCGCCTTCAACGTACTATATCAAAGCATAATTCTCATTAATGGATGGTATCAATTTATATATTAATGATCCAATTGTGGACTTAGTAGCCTGTGGTATCCGATATTGCCGATCCAACCAAGAGACACTTTTCTGCCGCGTCGATTTCTCCGGGGGTGGCGTGGAACTGGTCAGGCACGGGACGTTCGTGCGTTGCTGGGAGTGTACGCGACCGCCGTTGCTGGTCAGTTGATACCCCAGATCCGCTCTTCCTGGAGATAGATGTCGGGAGGCACGCTGAATGAGGTTTTCAGGTGGGGGAGACACTGACGAGGAGCGGAGCGCGCCGG
>JAADWV010000564.1:0-21999 GCA_023336295.1 Pythium folliculosum | reverse complement strand
CCCCCCCCCCCCCCCCCCCCCCCCCCCCCCCCCCCCCCCCCCCCCCCCCCCCCCCCCCCCCCCCCCCCCCCCCCCCGATGCGAGGGCGATCGCCATAGCGGTGGAACGATCATGTCCCAGGCCCTCGCTGTAGAGGCCACTCGAAGCCGGACTCGCGTGGGGATGCTGATCGTGTCGCAGAGCCCGCCGCCACTAATCACTCCTCGGCGGTATTAGTCTCCGATAAACGACGCGGACAACTCTTGGGCGCTGGGGAAACTCCAGACTGGAGGTCGCTGGAGTCCAGAGTGGCTCCTCTGCCTGTCGTCCCCGCGCATGTTCCGCTACTAACGAACGAGCGGTCACATGTCGCGACTCTCTCTCTTTGACGCTGCCACCGAGCATAAGGACGCCGCGTTGATGAGAGGTGAGTTGCCTTTTCATGGAACAAGAACATCCCCAAACCAGGGTTTCTTCTTTTCTCAACGTGGTTTTCACCATGGAGGTATCACCACCACATATTAGCAATAGTGCCACGGGTTCTGAAGCCTCGAAGCACCCACTAAAGCGTGGCGCACCGTCCGGTGGCTGCATGCGACGCTTGATGGGGCAGTTGCCTCGGCTCAGCATCGGATGTGTACCTAAAACATGCTTCCCCGGCGGGTACCAAAAACATGTTTACTCTCCATCTTGCAGTTGATCCACCAATCAGATCCATGGAAATCCTTAATCTTCTGTCCCCAACCCATTCTGAAACGACCTCATTACACTGTACAGAGTACAATGTTGTCATAAGGCACAGTCCAGTCATGCAAATGAGGGCCGACATCTCTTCTCTCTGCCCCGACCCGACGAGCTCTTTCCCCCTTCCACCCTCGCCACTAGCGCATTAGCGTGCCTCCATCTCCACCTCCTCCCCCGCCTCCCCCGCTTAGTCCCGCCTCCTCCCGTTAGACGCGCATCATGGGTGGCTACGCGCTCGAAGTGACGCTCCAGCGCGCGCAGGACCTGCCCGCGAGCGACTTTGGCTTCATGGGCATCGGCGGCAAGTCGGACCCGTACGTGACGTTCAAGGTCGGGCGCGTGACGCAGAAGAGCTCGGTGATCAGCAGCAACCTCAACCCGGTGTGGTCGCCGCCCGAGACCTTCACGTTCCCCGTGGAGCGCCCCAAGGAGGCCGTGCTCGAGATCCAGGTCTTCGACTACGACCGCTTCAACAAGGACGACCTGTTGGGTACCCTCACGCTCGCGCTCGCGCCGTTCGCCGAGCGCGAGGGCCACTCGGAGCCGCTCGCGTACGAGCTCGACATCGACGGGTCCCACCAGCACCACAAGAAGCACAGTTTCCTCTTCCTCGAGATCAAGCTCCAGAACTTCGACCGCGCCGACCGCGTGCTCGAGCTCTGGGAGAACCAGCGCTTCCACCTGCTCAAAAAGTGGACCACCGACACCGTGCTGCCCAACGACCGCAAGCGCTGGAGCGCCGTGGGCGACTCGAACGTCAACTCGGACAGCTTCGAGCAGGTCGCGCCGCCCGTGCCCGAGGGCATGACCGGCGACGGCTGGTCGCTCGACGTCTCGCAGGGCGACGCCGAAGGCTGGATGTACGCGCCGTCGTTCCAGGGCCCGTGGCAGCGCAGCGAGTACACGCTCGCGGTCGTGCGGCGACGAAAGTGGGTCCAGCGCTGCACGCACCAGAGCAACCAGAACTCGTAGGCCCCCGCATACACGTTGATACCCCACTAATTTGAAGAATTACATGCGTGTTGTGTTGCGATCCGGCGTGCGCCTTTCGTGCTTTGTCTCTGCTTTCTTACTAGTGGCTTCTCCGTGGATTGCAACCCACGCTGGCGGCATGCCCATCGTCGTTGCTTGCAGCGGAATGTATGCGACATGCGCCGTCTCATCGTGGAGCATTTGCGCCACAGCCTTTTGCACCCGCTTGAATTCCCCCTCTGCTGCAGAGAGAGAGATGACTGTATTTTGGGTACACACCCACGTTCTATGATTTCAGCCAATCAGATTACTCAAGAATGATATGTAGCCAATCATATGCATCCGTCTCATTTGTGCCCCCTGCTATCCGCCAATCACAGATGGCATAAATCAGGTGCCCCACCCTGGATAGGGATGTCATAAGGCATATTTGGAGCTCTTCGTTCGAATCACTCTCCGCTTGTGGCGACCGTCGTCGCCTCCCTCCACCCTGAGTTGGCAGGTCATTTCGCAACAAGGCCACGAGGCAACTCAGCTCCATCCAAGTAGCCCACCGCATCAACACGACGCCCATGTCCTATTCGCTCGAGGTGACGCTGCTGCGCGCGCAGGACCTGGCCGTGAGCGACTTCGGCTTCATGGGCATCGGCGGCAAGTCGGACCCGTACTTCGTCTTCAAGGTGCGCCAGGCCACCGAGAAGAGCTCGGTCATCAAGAAGAACCTCTCGCCCGTGTGGTCGCCGCCCGAGAAGTTCACGTTCAACGTGGAGCGCATCAAGGAGGCCGTGCTGGAGGTGCAGGGCTACGACCACGACCACGGCAACCAGGACGACCTGCTGGGCACGGTCACGATCGCGCTCGCGCCGTTCGCCGAGAAGCCGGGCCACTCGGAGGCGCAGTCGTACGAGCTCGACGTGCCCGCGAGCTTCAAGAACCACAAGAAGCGCAGCTACGTCTTCCTCGAGGTCAAGGTCGTGAACGCCGCGCACGCCGACCGCGTGCTCGAGCTCTGGGAGAACCAGCGGTACCACATTGTCAAGAAGTGGACGACCGACACCGTGCTGCCCAACGACCGCAAGCGCTGGAGCGCCGTGAACGATTCGGACGTGAGCTCCGACAGCTTTGAGGAGGTGGCGCCGCCGCCGCCGGCCGGCACTACCGCCGAAGGCTGGATGCTCGACGTGTCCATGGGCGACGACCAAGGCTGGATGTACGCGCCGTCGTTCCAGGGCCCGTGGGAGCGCAAGTCGTTTTCGCTCGCGATGGTGCGGCGACGGAAGTGGATCAACCGGTGCACGGTGGACGCCGCGCCCACGAGCGGCGCCGTCGCGTATTGATCGATCGCCCGAGCGGCCCCCGGGTCACATTCCGCGCATCACCTTGTTATTGTTTGTTTTTGTATCATCCCATGCACTATAAACTCGGTATGCTGTCGTGCGTGTGTCTACTGTCTAGTGCCTACTGGAAGGCCTTGCTCCACATCTTCTTCTCCTTGTCCACCTGGCGCTTGAGCAGCAGCTTGAGGCGCTCGTCGAGCTTGAGGATGGCCTTGTCCTCGGGCGCGTGCTTGAGCGCCTCTTTGATGTCCTGCGCGGCGTCCTCGATCTTCTTCTCCTTTTCGTACGCGAGCGCGCGGCGGTAGAGCGCCTTGGGGTTCTTGGCGTCGAGCGCGAGCGCGTCGCGGCAGTTGGCGATCGCCTTGGGCCACTGCTCGAGCTTGAGGTAGCACTGCGCGAGGTTCAGGTACAGGCTGAGCTTGAGCTTGTCCACCTCGGCCTTGTCGGCGTCGCTCAGGTCGATGAACTTGGACGCGTGGCTCAGCGCCTTGACGTACCGCATCGCCGCGTGCTGGAAGTTGCCGTCCTTGAAGAGCTCGTTGCCCTCTTCCTTGTTCTTGGCCACGAGGCGCATGCGCTCGGGCTTCTTGAGCTTGCGCGTGTCGTGGTCGTCGCCGCCGCCCTCGGCCTCGCGCTCGAGCTCGGCGCGGCGCGACTCCTCCTCGAGCTGCGCCTCGAGCGCGCGCTCGTCCTGGTCGATCGCGCGGAAGTAGTCGCTGCACACCGACAGGATCTCCTGGCGGATCTGCTTGTGCTTGCTGCGGATCGCCTCGAGCGTCGCGAGCTCCGACTCCTCCGAGTAGATCCAGTCCTCGGCCGCGTCCAGCAGCGGGGTCAGCGCGCTCTGGTTGATCTTGTCGCCGTGCTTGCTGTCGCTCTTGGAGCGCATCTCGTACACGAACGCCTCGATGGCGTTGCGCTCGTGCGCGATCGCCGCGATGTCCGTGTCGCGGTCCTGCATCTCGGCCTCCAGCGCCACCAGCGCGTCGATCGCGCGCTGCTCCTCCTCGGTGAACGCCACGGCCGCTTGGTCTTGCACGGCGTCCGAGAACGCCGCACCCACGGCGACCGAGGTCGTCGAGTCGAGCATGCGCCCGATGAACGAGGCGTCGCGACCGGCAAACACGCTCAGGATCGCGTTCTGCACGAACGGGATGCGCGTGCCGCCGCCGACGATCTCGACCGACACGACGTCCTCGCTCGCGAGCTGCGCGTCCGCGAGCACCTTGGTCAGCAGCTCGCGCACGCGCTGCGTCTCCGGCGCACAGAGCGCCTCAAACGCCTTGCGCGTAGTCGAGAGCGTGTAGTCGCGGTCCGGGACAATGTTCTCGACCGACACGGCGGCCTCGCCGATCGTCGAGAGCAGCTTCTTGAGGCGCTCGCACGAGTGCAGCAGGCGCTTGCCCTCCTTGCCCTCGTGGTTCACCTGGAGCCCGAGCTTGTCCTTGACTTCCTGCTTGAAGTGCTCGTACAGGTGGAGATCAAAGTTCTACGAAGACAGATTCGAATGCCAGTGAATTAACCCTGTCAGCGCGCCGTTTACACCAGAACACGCCATCGTACCTCCGAGCCGAGCGCCAGGTCGCACGCCGTGGCGAGCACGGTCTCACCTTCGTCTACAACACCACAAGCCACAGTGAGTTCTCCCCAGTCTCTCATCTCCTCCACACCAAGTCCCAGCAGCAATGACGCACGCGTGACCTTGACCGCGGCGAC
The DNA here is from genome assembly GCA_023336295.1 of Pythium folliculosum. NCBI lineage: Eukaryota > Oomycota > Peronosporomycetes > Pythiales > Pythiaceae > Pythium > Pythium folliculosum. The sequence continues at coordinate 17,251 of JAADWV010000564.1, read as the reverse complement.
GCTCGTGCTCGTGTGGCCCATGTCCATGACCACAATGTGCTTGGTCGGCGCGGCGCCGCCCTCCTCGGGCGCCGGCAGCGGGTGCTTGCGCGCAAAGCAGCGCGCGAGCGCCGCGCCGCGCGACACCACCGCGACGCTCGGGAGCCCGGCGATGCGCGCGGCGACCTGGAGCGCCTTGCGCTGCGCGGGGCTCCAGCCCGCGGGCGCGGCGATGTTGACGTGCGCGAGCTCGTCGTCGCGCAGCTTGAGGCGCATCTGCTGCGCGAGCTTGCCCAGCAGCATGCCCAGCAGCTGCTCCGTGGAGAACTCGTGCTGCGCGCGCAGGTAGTCGACCACGGCGACCGCGCCGGCGCCGTACGCGTGCGCCGCCGCGTCCGAGGCCTGCGCGAACGCCGCGTGCGCGCCCGGCAGCGCGGCGAGGCGCTTCTGGATCGCGTCGAGGTCCTGGCCCAGCAGCACGTTCACGGCCGCGACCGTGTTCTGCGGGTTCGTGCTGGACGAGAGCACGGCGGCCTCGCCCACGAGGCGCTCGTCGCCCTTGAACGACACGAGCGTCGCCGTGGTCATGCCGCCCAGCTCGTTCAGCACGACGTCGCCCGACGCCGCCGCGACCACGCACCGCTGGGAGCCCTACGAAGCAGAAAACCAACAACCCATCCACGCAAATAAGAATCTCGGGTTCATGGGGGAGGGAGCGAGTCGCGTTGGTTCTCTGTACCAGGTCCACGCCGAAGACGCGCGTCTTGCTCTCTAGCGGCAGCTCCGCAGCGTCCGCCATTGGTCTCCGATGGATCGATCTCTTGGGACGGATGTGGGGGATCACCACACCGTTCTCGAATGTGCTTCCACGCACGGTCACAATTTTAGGACAGGTCACTATCACGCGGGAACCGACAAAGTGAACCAGAGGTCTTGTATTGGGGAAGAATGCAGTACTACTAGGTAGCCATCAGGAATGCAGGTGAGACGAAGAGCTCCGTGACCTGGAGGTTCCCTGGTCACTTGGACGGGAGGAGAAAGTGGGTGCCGACCGAGCGCGTGGCGCTGGCGGCCGCGCGCGCAATGTGCGAGGCGGCGGTCATGGCGTTGCGCAGCGAGGCGGTCTCGTGAGTCACGGCGCTGGCGGCCACGAGCGCGTCGACGCGCGTCTCGAGCGCCGCGAGCTCCTGGAGGCCGATCGCCATGCCCTGCGCCGAGCGCAGCGGGCCGAACGAGTCCCACATGACGTGCTGGAGCGTCGAGACGATCGCATCGAGCTCCTTGGGCGCCGCGACGCGACGGCTGGCGCCGCCCGTGCGAAGCAGCGCCTCGGGCACCACGAGGTTCACGTTGGCTGTCGGCGACGCACGAACGCGCGTGCGCATAAAGTGGTCGGCGGCGCTGCAGCCCCAAACGAGCCCCTCCAGTAGCGAGGTCGACGCGAGCCGGTTCGCGCCGTGGAGGCCCGTGCAGCTCACTTCGCCGGCCGCGTACAGCCCGGGGATGCTCGTGCGCGCGTCCAGGTCGACTTGGATGCCGCCGCAGTGGTAGTGCGCGGCTGGCACCACGGGCATCGGCTCCTTGGTCATGTCGATGCCGTGCGCGAGGCAGTGCTCGTAGATGGTCGGGAAGCGGCGCTGCAGCCACTCTGGCGCCATGTGCGTGATGTCCAGAAACATGCACGGCTCGTTCTGCTTGGCCATCTCCGAGAGGATCGTGCGCGCGACCACGTCCCGCGGCGCCAGCTCGCCGTCCGGGTGGTAGTCCTTCGCGAATGCGCGGCCACTGCGGTCGCGCAGGATGGCGCCTTCGCCGCGCAGCGCTTCGGTGAGCAGAAAGCGGCGCTCGCCCGGGATGTACAGCGTCGTGGGATGGAACTGCACGTACTGCATATTCTTGAGCGCTGCGCCGGCGCGGGCCGCGAGGCCGACACCGTCGCCGCGCGCACCCTGCGGGTTGGAGGTGTTGACGTACAGGTCGCCGACGCCACCCGTCGCGAGCATCGTAAAGTCCGAGCGGAAGACCTGCACCGAGTTGTCGCGCTTGCTCAGCGCGACCACGCCGCGGCAGACGCCCTCGTCGTCCATGAGCAGCTCGATGGCCGTGCGGGCCGTGAGCAGCGTGATGCGCGGGTGCTTCTGGACCGTGTCCACGAGGCTCGTCTGGATCGCCTTACCCGTGTGGTCGGCCTTGTAGAGGATGCGCGCACGGTTGTGCGAGGCCTCGAGCGTGAGCGCGAGTTCGCCCTGGTCGTCGCGGTGGAACGGCACGTTCGAGAGGCTGAGCAGCATCTTCTCGACCCACGCGGGGCCTTCGGTCGTGAGCTTCTCGACGGCGTCGTCGTCGCACACGCCGGCGCCGGCGCGGTGAATGTCGGACGCGAGCAGCTCCGGCGAGTCGTCCTTGGCCTTGTAGATGATGCCGCCCTGGGCCCAGTACGTCGCCGACTGGTACGGCTCGTCGGCGGCCGAGAGCATCGTCACGTGGACGCCCTGCTCGGCCAGCCGCAGCGCCGCAGCGTTGCCCGCGACGCCGCATCCGATCACGAGCGCCTCGCACGCCACGGGCGTCGCGGTCTCGCTCTTGTTCAGCGGGACGCGCGTCTTGGCCGTCGCAGAGCCCGCCGCCACGGTGGTCGGACTGGCCGGCGCGGCGCCGGGCGTCCAGTGCGCTCCGACCACGGGCTGGGTCAGCAACCCGACGTCGGCGATCGTCATGTCTTTCTTTCTTGGTAGTGTTTCTTGGCTTGGTTTGGGGAGATAGGGGGACACTGGGTAGTCTAGTGGGACGCGGTGAGAACGGCGTACTTCTTGTTGAAAGTCCAGGAGCGCTTGGCAGTCATCCAGCGGCGGGGGCAACGGAACGACTTAAGACCGCTTGTTGAGAGGCGGTCTTAAGAGAGAGGAAGAGGAGGAGGCTTGTGAGGGCTTGCGAGGTAATCGGGGAATGCGCCCTGGTAAGTGAGCTGCTCGTCACGCGGGCAATGACCACGCACAGTTCAGACGGGACGGGTGAAACTATCACTCTGGCGTAATTTAACGCGTATTATACGCGTAATGCGTAATAACCAACGCGTTACTCACGTTCTGGGTCGGATGTTGAAGTGACGGGGCTGAATATTTTAGACCAGGTGCGCCAAGGGTTCTGAAACTCTGGAGGGCGCGGGAGAGAGAGCGAGACTCGGAAAACGAACACTCGAGGCTTGGGATAGACCTCTAGTCCAGACTGTGCGCCTCGCACCCTCCAGGGTTCACACACGAGTCTAAAGATGGGTCTATCCAGGGAGTACGAGCCCGCGTATCCATGACGCCAAGCGCGTCTAAACACCCCAGCAGTGTGTGTGCCCCACCACAGAGCTGCATGGAGGCTATGTGTGTGCTCACATGTCGCATGAAAATTGTGGAGCGGATCTATCCACCGTCCCACAATATCATGTGGGTAGTGGGTACACTACTCAGAGTGAATGCGCTTGCGAAGAGCTACGCGAGTGAAGGTCATGAACATGCTGGTCGGATGCAACCCACGCGCTGCCCCCATTCCAAGTTCCACCCATCGGCAGATCACCAAGAGCGAAGACGACGATGAGCGACGTGGACGCGGTGGTGCTCGCGCTGCGCGGGCTCGCGAGCCAGCGCGTTAAGGACGCAGAGATCGAGTTCGTCGCGGAGCTGCTGCTGGCGGCGCGCGAGGAGCACGCGGCGCTGGACGCGCGCGCGCTGGCACCGCTGCTGGCCGAGTCGTTCGACGGCGTGGACTGGGTGGACGCGGCGCGCGTGCGCGAGATCTGCGACGTGCTCGCGCGTGTGCTCACGGGGGAGACCGACAGTGAGGATGAGGAGGATGACAGTGAGGAAGCGCTCCAGGAGAAGATGCTGGCGGCGCTCAAGAGCGAGTACGCGCTCGGCAAGAGCTGCCTCGCGGTGCTGACCGAGGACGACGAGTGGCACCCCGCGCGGATCCGACGCCACGTGGACGACAATGTGGGTAGGGGCGACGTGGTGGACTTGCGGCTGGAGGTCGAGTTCATCGAGTTTGGGAAGCTGCAAGTCGTGGCGCTGGAAGACCTCGTGCTGGACGAAGACGTCGCGGACGACGGAGACGACGGCACGGCGCCGCGCAGCTGCGAGATGTGCCAGCGCGAGATGCGGCTGACGTTCCACCACCTGACGCCGCGCGTGACGCACGCCAAGTACCTCAAGAAAGGCTACTCGCGCGAGTTCCTGAACACCGGTGTGATGATCTGTCGCCCGTGCCACAGCAAGATCCACAGCAGCGAGGACAACAAGATGCTCGCGCGCGAGTACAACACGCTCGAGAAGATCATGCGCCACCCGGAGATCGTGCGGTTCGTCAAGTACGTGAGCAAGCAGCGCACCACGAGCAAGCCGGAGAAGAAGTCGCGGTGGCGTGCTGGACAATGACCCAAAAGAAAGAAGGAATCGCGACATGGTAGATATAATACACGTGCTGTCATGAATATGGACGTAGTAGGAGATGAACTCGGCGGGCGGCGCACACCGCGCGTCGGCGACCAGCGGCGGCCATTCCGGCGCTCTTTGCGACGGAAGTCCATACTTCCCCACCGCACGTTTGCATTTTCATTCCTTGTCGGTCGTAATGAAAGAGGAGCGCGAAGGTCAGGCTGGCACGAGCGCGCCCTCCCACACACCCGGTTGATCGAGCCGGAGCCGTCCAGAGCGCGGTTTCTGCTCTCTTCGCTTCGATGCGATCCATCCGGCGACGCTTCAGGCGCCGGCGGTGTGTGCTGGCGCCGCCGACAGCCGTCATTCGCTGCCTAAGGAACCAGCGCGACTCGTCGCGGCGCCCTTCATCCACTCGCTCATCTCCAGACCACGCACGACCGCTGCGAAGCTTCAACCTGACGGATACGCAAGTACCACCATGCGATCGTACCGCATGGCCCCCAGTACCACGGCGCTCTGCCATCACAACCGGCAAGTGAAGCTCCACAGCCCGTGTCCGATTACTTTTTTCACGATTGCTGCCAAACGAGCTCACACGGCGGTGTGTGGGCAAGCGAAGCGGGACCGCAAATCTTGGCACGGGGATGAAACGAGTATGCGATGCGTGTGGGGCGGTTTCTACGCCTCAAACGGGACATGGGGAAGCCTGGAAGTGGGCGTTGGCAACCCCCCCCCTCCCTCATGTTGGTCCCGTGAGCCCGCCCACGTCTCCGCAATGCGCGACTAGTGGCGTGCTCGCGTGCGGAGCTATGCGGCGCACACTACTGGAATGCACCGGAGAATCGTCTTGACCCTGCCTGCCGAAACGATGCCCAGGACCGCTCGCGAGCTTTGAGGGCGAAGCGCGGAGGCAGCTGGGCTTCCCACACTTGTGAAAACTGGAGTCAGCAAATCATTGAACGCTTCTGTTCTTCTCTTTTCTCGTCAGCGCGGCTGGCCAGACACGTACGCAGAGCTGAGCTTCGCGTGGCACAACGGAAGATGCGCCAGGAAAGGCGACGCTTCAACTTCAAAAGATCCGCCCGCGTCGGTTCGTGTTCCATAGACTTTCATCCAATCAAACCCCGTCATTATCAATTTAAGTCCAATCACAGCACCCGATCTTTTGCGATCTTTTGGGCCGCGAAAGGTCGCGGTCACCGTCATGGCAAATGAGAAGCTCCACTAAAAAATCCCAGGGGAATACGATGGACAGCGAGAAGAAGAAAATGCCACCGCGTTTACCGTCCTGTGCGATGGCGCGTTCGCTGCGGCAACAACGCAAAAAGCCCAGCGGCGGCCACAGCCATCCAGGAGCCTCGCGGGTTCAGATCGTTCTTCGTACGCCCGGCCTGTGACGCCGCAGCCAGCCAGCCTGGCTGGGTTGTGGCAGTTGCGTCTTTTCCATGATTCGGCCGTACGCGCCAGCGGCGAATCTGAGCCCTGCGACGCCACGCGCGCCCCCCCCGCCGTCATCGGCCAGCGCAGCGAGTCGCCAGTCTCTTTTTCGCCGCGGGTACGCGCCGCCACCGCCGCGCCGACCGTTTTCCTCCTCGGACTCATCGGCACCGTCGGTCCGCCGCCTCGCGTCGTCGACGACCACACCGCGACGTCTCCAGAGCCGGGCGCCCCACGTCGTCTCGACAACTCGGGCCGCGCCACGAGCCACCGCCGGTCCACGCGCGGGCATGTTGCAACACTCGCTGGAGATGGCGCTCGAGGAGGCCGACGGCTTCCACGACGAGCAGCTGCTGCGCCGCGCCAACGTGTCGCCCTTCTTCTCCAGCGCCAAGCCGACGCTTGAGCCGATCCCGTTGCCGCTCCCGCCGGCGAACCGAAACCACATCTGTAGCAGCCAGGGCGGGGGCGTCGTCGCGATGGCGCCGCTGAACCTCGACTCGGGCAACGCCTTCGATGGCGGTACGAGCTTTTCGCGCGAGTCTTCGTGGTGCGATTTCTCGCTCGACAGCGACCTGGCGCCGCTGCCATTGCGTGCTACCCCTGCGAGCCACGCGTCAGCCGTACCGCCCAACACCATCGACGCCTGGGAACTCTTCCTCGACGGCATGACGCCGGCCGGCGGCGCCGTGGCCTTCGCACTCAAGACGCCGACCAGCCACGACGTGCCGGGATTCCCTGGCTTCTTCAGTGACGAGCCAGCGGCAGCCGCCCACGGCAACGGCGACCCCACGGCGTTCTCGCCGACGCACATTGATAAGAAGGTGCTGGTCTCGGACAGCGACCTGAAGCTGGACGCGGCGGCACACGAATACCGCGCGCTCGTGGCGGAGACGCCCTCTCGCAAGTGCGCGAGCCACCAGGTGCACGCGCTCAGCGCTCGCTCCAAGCGTGAGAAGCCGTTCTCGCGAACCGCCGTAGCCACCCCGGACGAGGCGACACCGCCCACGACGCGTCCCCGGCGCGCGCTGCTCCCGGACCACTACGAGGTCGGCCCGTACGACGTCTCTCCAGGCCATGCACGGTTTGTGACGCCTGCTGTGGGGATGCCGCGCCTGCCGGCGCTGAGCTACGTGCCGCACAACAGCCCGCGGGCCGACTCGCCGTGTGTGTTCCCCCTTGTGGGCCGCAACTGGAAGCGCACGGCCCTGGCAGTGACGCCGCCGCAGCAACGCCAAATCCCGGACGCGATGGCGTACAGCGACGCCGTCCGCGGACGCGGAGGCCGCGCAACGGCGCACCGACAGCTTGCTGGGGACACGGCGTTCACGCCGCAGGAGTACGCGGCGATCTTCCATGCAGACCTTTTCCTTCAGCAGCACCACCACCCGCACCACCACCGTAGTCCCGGCGGTAGGAGCAACCATGGCCCAGTGCCGAGAAACGTACAGCCGACGCAGCCCACGGCGCAGGCGGCAGCGGCAGCCCCCATGGCCCCCAAGCCGCGCAAGCTCAGCAAGCGCAAGATCGGTATCTACTCACCCGAGGCGCGGCGCGAGCGCATCCGCCGCTTCCACGAGAAGCGCAAGCAGCGCGTGTTCCACAAGCACATCAAGTACGACTGCCGCAAGCGGCTCGCGAACGCCTGTCCGCGCGTCAAGGGCCGCTTCGTGCGCAAGCACGAGGCGACCGAAGCGCAGACGCAGGAGCAGCAGAAGCAGGCGTCGCCGCCACCGCCGCCGGACGGGGCGGTCGTCGAGCCGCCGGAGGCTGCCTGATCACCAGAGAGCATAGCTGAATACAACAAATCGCACGACAGGGGAACGTACTTGCATTCGAACAACATGGCCCGTGCGAAGGTAGTAGCCGAAAGGGAGAGAGGGTGAGTGTGTCTAGGCGTTCTGGACGACCTCGGCCATGCTCTTGGCGAGGTACTCGACGTTCTTCGAGGTCACGCCGGCCATGCTCACGCGGCCGTCCTTGGTGAGGTAGATGTGGTGCTTCTCGGTCATGCGCGAGACCTGCGCCTCCGTGAGGCCCGTGTAGCAGAACATGCCGATCTGCTCCGTGATGTGGCGCCAGTCCGAGGGCTTGACGCCGCTCTCGCGCTCGGCCGACTCGACCGCCGAGCGGAGCGCCGTGCGCATCGAGATGATGCGGTCGGCCATGCCCTTGCATTCGGCGTACCACTGCTTCTTGAGCGCCGGGTCCGAGAGGATCGTTGAGACGATGAGCGAGCCGTGGATCGGCGGGTTCGAGTACATCGGGCGGATCAAGATCTTGAGCTGCGACTCGACGCGCTGCGCCTCCTCCTCGTCCTCGCACACGACGCTGAGCGCGCCGACGCGCTCGCCGTAGAGGCCAAAGTTCTTGGCGTACGACTGGCACAGGATGACCTTGTGGCCCTCGGCCACAAAGTGGCGCACGGCCGCGGCGTCGCGGTTCGCGTCGCCCGAGGCGAAGCCCTGGTACGCGCAGTCAAAGAACGCAATGTGGTTCTTGGCCTTGAACGCGTCGGCGATCTGCTTCCACTGGTCCATGGTCGGGTCCACGCCCGTCGGGTTGTGCGCGCACGCGTGGAGCAGGAACACCGAGCCGTCCGGCGCGCCGTTAAGGTCGCTCAGGAGGCCGACAAAGTCGAGGCCGCGCGAGGCCGGCTCGTAGTACGTGTAGCGCTGCACGTCGAGGCCGGCGTCCTTCATGATCGGGATGTGGTTGCCCCACGTCGGGTTCGGCAGGTAGATCGGCGTGCCCTTGCCCAAAAAGCGCGCGAAGAACTCGCCCGCGAGGCGCACGCCGCCCGTGCCCGAGATGGTCTACACAGAATCCAGCCAACTTCAACATGAGCCCGCTGGCGGGATGGCGGTCAGCAACGAGCCCGGACGCACCTGCACGCCCGCGACGCGCTTGTCCTTGAGCGCCTGCGAGTTTTCGCCGTACGCGAACTGCAGCGACAGGTCCACAAAGTCCTTCATACCTACGATGACACCGACCACACATATTCAATATTGACCCCATCGATACGGAGCACCATAGATAAGCACGTACCGGCGATGCCGGCGTACTCCTTGTTCTTGCCGGCCGACAAGATGCGGCGCTCGGCCTCGAGCACCGACGGCAGCACGTACGGCTACAAACACACACATATCCACATTAAGGTTCTTTCCCGTATCTTTCGGTCACCTCTTCACCACCGGAAAGCCGCACCTTGCCGTTGTCGTCACGGTACGCGCCGACGCCGAGCGAGACCTTGCGCGCGTCCGTGTCCTATCGCCGTCCACACACAGCCACAACCACAGCCACACAGTGAGCGTCCACACTCTTCTCTCTCGTCCACAACGGACGCGGCGTAAGTAAAGTACCTTGTTGTAGCGGTCCGTGAGGCCGAGGATGGGGTCGGCCGGGCCCATGGGCACGTCCTTGAGCCAATCGGGCACGGCGCGCGAGGCGCTGAAGCTGCGCGCCGAGAGGACGCGCGTGGCGGAGGCGGAGGAGGCGGCCGCGCGCTGGCGGAGCAGCGGCGCGAGTCTTCGGACCGAGTGCATTTTGGCGGAGAACCGAGTGGTGGCTTGAAGGAATATCTTTCTGTGTGTGGCTGGGCGCCGCGAGCGATTAGATTTTAGACCACGGTGGTGGCCGGCACCGCACCACACCAGGTGCACACGATGCGGCTCCAAGCACCAGGAGCACGGTTTTAAACAGATTGGAAAGTACTGAGTATAGTGCAAGTGAATGAAAGCGTTTTAAACATGATTATGCATGGTTGGAAACGTGAGCGCGAAAGGAACATGCTTGTGGCCACACGCTCAACGGCGGCGTGTTGAAGCACGATGCGCATACACCTAGACTAAACGGCGCGTGGTGCTGGCAGATACTCGTGGCTGGAGGAGGCTTATTCCCTACCAGGGAAGACGTCTCCACTAAGTTCCTGGAGGTCTATGTGACGGAAGCCACATCGAAATGGGCCATCCAGCAGAGGGAGCTGAAGGTATACGCCGCTCATGGTCTAAACCGTTCAAGTGGTCGCTGGGATTCAGTTGCACCGTTTCGGTCTGCCGTACGGGAACATACTGAACCGTGAGATTCCAGTTTAGAGAGGGGGCGCACTTCTCGTCCGCTCCGACCACACGCACTGTGGTTGGTGGGCGGCAGGCGCTGGTGAACATGGTCTTTTCTCTTGGTGGCGACCAGTGCTCGCTCGCTCATCAACCTCGATGTCACACAAGCCAGCGGCAGCCGTGAGGTTGCGCGAAGGGCGCTGAGGTCTCACCAGTGATGGTGGCATCGTCACTTGGAGCGACCTCACGATCGTCGTGTTGTGGATGGTGGCGGCATCGCCAGAACAAGAGACCGTGCAAGTTCAAGAACACAAACGACGTCGTCTATCCCCGAGTTATCATCACCCCGCCCAACACCAAAGACCAAAGACGGAAATGAAGCCAGCACAGTCTTGGCCCGTCAAGGCCGCATAGGACAAGAGATTCGCTGTCTCCACACTCGGTGTGTACCCTGACTGGCCTCTCCGTCTCCGCCGTACGCACGGCCCGGCCAGAATGTTCCCCACACGTCTCCGCGGTCTTATCCGCCATGGCACTGCCATCGCCACCTGGCCCAATTTGAATCGAGGGGTGGTGTTGTTCTGTTCGGCACGACAACCGATTGTTACACACTGCTAGATAACAGCCAATCCGGGGCTGTTCAGTAGACGATTCGTTGCCACGATTGGTAAAAAAATTCGAACGTCGTGCAAAATCGTGATGGGTGTCTCGTTGACAACGACTCGTGCTTGGCGCGCTGGCAGCCGATTGGCAAGATCGTGACAGTTTGAACTGGGATTCGCGCTGTAAACTACATGTAAAATACGGTCTTCTTCACTTCAAGTTCGGGTTGTCTCCCTTCCGGAGGCGTCGTAAATTACAAGGTACCCACATAGAATACATGTAAATTACACTGGAGCCATGTTCCAGTCGTCGATGATTGGCGGATTTTTATGTGTCCACGGTTATCTAACATTGCTCTCATTTTTGAAATCGGGGACTTGCCGTCCCCTCCGTCCCCCTTGTGGAGGAGGAGGAGGAACGGGCGATGGTTCTTGATTTTTTTTGGTTTTTGCGTTTTTTGTTCTCCCCGCTTTTCTACTTGCCAGCGCAGTTCCCAACAAGCCTCCCCGCAAGAACATCAAGCCCCCTCCTCCTCCTCCACCACTCAAGATGCCGTCCCCCACCGCCGCTAAGAAGAACGCCGGACCCGGCTACTACGACCTCATCAAGGAGGCCGTCGTCGCGCTCAAAGAGCGCAACGGCTCGTCGCGCCAGGCCATCGACAAGTTCGTCGCCGGCAAGAAGGGCGCCGCGTACTCCAAGTCGCGCCTGAACATCGCGCTCAAGAAGGGCGTCGAGGCCGGCAAGCTCGTTGCGGTCAAGGGCTCGTTCAAGCTCGCCGCTGAGGAGAAGAAGGTCAAGAAGGCCGCCTCGGAGAAGAAGCCCAAGAAGAAGGCCGTCGCCAAGAAGACGGAGGGTGCCACCAAGAAGAAGGCTGCCGCCAAGAAGACGGTCGGTGCTGCCAAGAAGCCGGCGGCCAAGAAGGCCGCGGCGTCGGTCGGCAAGAAGGCGGCCGCGTCCAAGAAGACGGAGGGCGCTAAGAAGAAGACGGCCGTGAAGAAGGTGTCGGCCAAGAAGCCCACGACCACGAAGAAGAAGACGGTGAAGAAGGCCCCGGCAGCAGCAAAGAAGGCCGCCAAGAAGACTGCCGTCAAGAAGGACTAAACGTTCCATCGCGACGCGTGTAGTGTGTAGCATTCCTCTACATCCCCCGGGATATCCTCCCGGAGATGTCCTATTCTTATTAGTGCATGTTGCATGTTGACCCTCCACTCTTCCGACGCCATCGGTTTCCTCGAGCTGCTTCGTGGTATGTGTGTTGTCGCGATGTTGTCCAGAGCAGGAACGTGAGAGCAGAATGGATTTGGAATACATTGTGGTCATTTCACTTCATGTCTCCTCCCTACTCGCCGAACAACTGCAGGCGCTGGTCCTCAATCAACGCGTGGCTCTTGTCGAGCTTCACCTGCAGCAAGTGGAGGTCCTCCTGGAGCGTTCCAATCACGTGGTCCTTCCGCGCGACCGTGGCCTTGACGCGCTCGTGGAGCGCCGTGAGCTCGCCTTCGTGGTCCCGCTGCTGCCGGTGGAGCTTCTCCTGCCACGCGTCCTCCACTTGCGCGATCTTCTCGCGCAGCTGCGCGATCTCCACCTCGAGCTGTTGCGTGTTGCGCGCCCCCTGGTTCTGCTGGGTCGCGATCTGCTTCTCGAGTTCTTTCACTGTCTTCTCGTGGAGTCGGCGCTCCTCGTGGAGCAGCTTGGCCAGGTCGTTGGTCTTCTCCTGGGCGCGTTTGGCGTCAGCGCTGAGCTCGTCGTTTTGCTGGCGCAGCAGCTCACGCGCTTCGTCGCCACGCGTGACGCGATCGTGGAGCTCGCGGTTCTTCTCCATCCAGACGCCTTCGATCTCACTTGTCTGCTTGAGCTTGCGCTCCCATTCCCTCCGCTCCTGCTCGAGCTTCTGGCGCGCGCGCTGCTCGGCCTTGTCGATCGCCTCGCGGCTCTCTTCCTGGAGCTTTTCGATCACCATTTCCAGCTTCGCGTCCCGCGACGCCAGCATCTGCTTCTCCATGTCGTCTTTTTGCTTGTCTATTTCTTTGCGCAGCTTGGCCGAGAGCTGCGTCTTGAATTGCTCGCACTCGACACTGGTCTGCTCGCGCAGTGCCATAAGATCGCTATCGTACTTGCGCGCCAGCTCGTCCTTCTCCTTGGCGGTCCGCTCATTGAGCTTTTCCATGCGCTTTGACTCTTGCAGTTTCAGCTCCTCGATCTCTTTAGCATGCGCGACTTTCAGCGCTCGAAGTTCGCCGTGCACTTCATTTCGTGCGACCTCGGCCTCTTCCTGGAGCCGTCGCCGTTGGTTAGTGAGCTGCTGCTGCAGCTCGGCGTCAGCCGCATCGAGCCGAGTCATGAGCTTGGTTCGCTCTTTCTCGCGCGCGTCAACAAGCTTGCGCTCGTACTCGTCTTTCAGGCGCATGAGTGCCGTCTCTTTGTCCTTGTCGAGTTGGATGTGTAGCTTGCGTTTCTCCTCGGCGGCTTGCTCCAGCGCTTTGTCGAGATCAGCCTTGCCCTTGGCCAAGATAGCCTGGATATCCGGCTCTAGCGCCTTCACAGTGCTCTTTTTGATCTCTTCAGTCTTCTTTGTGATCCATTGCTCACGCTTGGCCTTCTCCTGGACTTGCCACCGCTCTTTGGCGTCTTTCAGTTGCATTTTGAACCGCTCAGCCTCGCGCGCCGACGCAGCATCCGCCTTCTGGAGCTCCGCGAGCAACTCATCGCATCGCTTTGTCAGTTCTGCCTGTGAGGACACCACACGCTAACGTGAGTGTTTCGGTTTGTGACGAGAGGTGCATGTCGGTGTCCAACAAACCTTGTCAGAAACGACGTTTTGCGAGAAGTCGAGGTGTGACTCAAGCTCCTTCTCGAACTTCTGCCGCTGCTCTTTGAGCTGCGCCTTGTACTTCCCTTCTTCCTGCGCGAGCAGTTCTTTCATCTTCACTTTATCTTTCTTGCGAGCCTTTGTCAGCAACTCGATCGTCTTGGTTTTATCCTGCATACCGAAGGGTTAGTCCACTCCACTTGCCAGCGGGCCGCTCTATCGACACAAGAGGCATACGTTGAGCTCGATGGTGAGCGTTGCGAGCTTCTCCTTAATGCCAACAACATAGTGATGGCTGGCGTCCATTCCTGAGCGAGCAGACGCCGAGCGGTAGGATGGCGCTGGCGAGTGGCTCTTGGCATCGTCCCAGTCCACTTCGCTGTTCAGCTTGCCGTCATCTCGTCCTCGCGCCGACGCGAGCGACCGACTGCCCACAGACCCAGGTACAAACGTTTGAACCTGCAGCTCGGACTGCGTCTCGATCTCGTCAAGGTAGTCGTAGATGCTCGCGCTTCCGTCTTTCCCCGTCGCCTGCTTCGCTCGCGCGGGCGAGTGCGACGACCCGCGCGACTCGACCTCGTCGGGATCGTACTCGGGCGGCGGCGTCACCGCCGGGTCATCCAGCTGCAGCTCCATCTTCCGCGAGTACGAGGGCGGCGTCTACGCATGCGGGCTAGCTGTGAGTATGGGAGAATGGCACTGGTGGCACTTGAAGCATCGATCGAACCCACCTGATTGTTGTCGTCACCATTGGAGCTACGGGGGGAGCGCCGAACTGCGGATCATCGGATGGGTTAGTCCACATACGTAGCGCTGCCATGGCATCAAAGCACTAGACGCACCGACGCGGCGTCGCTCGCTCATCGCGTCTCGATCTGCACACGTGAATGCCCGCATTGCGTTTGAGCTGGTGCCACTGGTTACTTTTCCGGTTGCGTTCCAAATGCGGCAATACGGGCACTTCAACGTTTCATCCTGCTAAAACCGATTGCGCGCGAAGTTCGCAGAGCGCTCTATTTAGGGTGTGACCCATTTCTGCCTTCTAAACACGGCTGTCCTGTGGGCCACACCATCGCTTGAAGTTGCGTGGATTTTAGCCAATCGTTGTTCTCCACTGTAGACGACGCGCCACCAAACTTGTTGGCGTTTGTCGGCGTGCCCAACGAATCACCGGCAAGACCGAATTCCCTCGTTGACCACTCGCAGACGTTGCGCCCGCCCCACATTCCCACCGAAGCTCACCATGCTCTCGACGACCGCCCGCCGCCTCGGCGGCTCCGCGCTGCGCCGCGTCAACACGCGCGCTCTCGTACGTTGCGTCGAGTTAACTCCTTCATGTGCGTTGGTCTAACCGACTCGCCATCGTTGATGCGAACTCCCCTGTTTAGTCGACCTCGTTCGACCTCTACACACCCACGGAGGAGCATGGCGCGCTCCGCGAAATGCTCGCCAACTTCGTCAAGACCAAGGTCGAGCCGCAGGTGCGTCTACTACTGAACGATGCTGGGGAGATGTGTGGATCTATCCAGAGTCTAACGGCGTGGGGTTATTCTCTCTCTTGTAGGCGCTTGTCCACGACCGCGAGGAGAAGTTCAACGTGGACCTCTTCCGTGAGCTCGGCGAGCTCGGCCTGCTGGGCATCACGGCGCCGGAGAAGTACGGCGGCTCGGGCATGGACGCGCTCGCGGCCGTGATCGCCCACGAGGAGCTCTCGTCGAGCGACCCGGCGTTCTGCCTCTCGTTCCTTGCGCACTCGATGCTGTTCGTGAACAACGTGGCGCAGAACGCCTCGGACGAGCAGTGCGCCAAGTACCTCCCGGACGCGTGCTCGGGCGCCAAGATCTGCGGTATGGCCATGAGCGAGCCGTCGGTGGGTACGGACGTGCTCGGCATGCGCACGACCGCTAAGCTCTCGGACTGCGGCAAGTACTACATTCTCAACGGCACCAAGATGTGGATCACCAACGGCGCGCTCAACGACTCGGAGCTCGGCGACACGTTCCTTGTGTACGCGCGCACGGGCAACTCGGGCAAGGCCAAGCAGGACTTTTCGTCGTTCCTCGTGGAGAAGGGCTTCGAGGGCTTCTCGCTCGGCCAGCGCATCAAGGACAAGTGCGGCATGCGCGCCTCGAACACGGCCGAGCTCGTTTTCGAGAACTGCAAGGTCCCCGTGGAGAACATTGTCGGCAAGGAAGGTGGCGCCGTGCTGTGCATGATGCGCAACCTCGAGATCGAGCGCGTGACGCTCGCGGCCATGAGCCTTGGCATTGCGCGCCGCTCGATCGAGGTCATGAACGGCTACGCCAAGGACCGCGTGGCCTTCGGCAACCCGCTGAACCACTACGGTCAGATCCAGAAGAACATCGCCGAGTCGTACGCCGAGTACATGGCTGGCCGCGCCTACGTCTACGACACTGCTCGGTACGTATCGGTTCATGTGGACATTGTGTGGGTAAGGCTAACTTATCTGTGTGTTAACGTTGTTCCTACAGCAAGCTGAAGCTTGACTCGGTGGGCAACCGCGTGGACACTGACGGCGTCAAGCTGTACGCCGGTGACATGGGCAAGCGTGTGGCGGACCGTGCGATCCAGACGCTCGGCGGCTACGGCTACGTGGGCGAGTACAATGTTGAGCGCCTCTGGCGGGACTCCAAGCTGCTCGAGATCGGCGGCGGCACGAACGAGTCGCACCACAAGAACATGGTGCGCGACCTCGTGAACAAGGTCAAGCTCTAAATGTCCTCCTCATTCGAGACGAGCGCTACATCTCGTAAAGTTCCTCCCACCCGATCAATACAAGTCAGGGATCTGAACTTTACGCTCCTCACACGCGTCTTCTGAATGTACACGCACGTCCTGAACAGTCACGCGCCCGCCCAAACCGCGGCGCGTCGCAGACAGTGGGGTTCCGTAACGACTCCTTGCGCACGAGAGAGAACCAACCCACAGGTTCGTGGGCGAGCGGGTCGTTACGACCCTCTCACACAGCGCGAGCGCACCCCTTCCTACTACTACACCAGTGGACGGCGGATCATAAAAAGCAGCCTATGAAGAGAATGAGATAGATAGATAGAGATCACTTGGGAAGGTCTGTGTGATCCGCGGTCTTCTTCAGCATGAATGTCTCTCTTCGCGCCGCCTGTCGCTGGACGATCGAGCTTCTCGCTCCAGCATCTGATGCTGGCACCATCACTCTTGGTTTCGTCGCTCTGAGATCTGGAAAAGTAGAGAGGGCGATGTTTGGGGGGAAAAACGCCACTTGCCGGATCCGCATTGGTGGCTGGTGGAGGGTTTTTACGAAGGGTTCTTACGCGTAAAAACCTTTTCTCTTCGACAGGAGTGTTGGGGGTTTATCCACCCAGATCTTGGCGAATTTGGCTCCAGGTATAAACTGTGGGAGGTGATTCTGAATAACTGATCTCTTGTTTCTCCTCTTGACTTCTTGTTTGGGATCTCCAGCAATCATTCTTTCCGGGAGGACCTTCGATACTTGATTGGCTTAGCTGGCAAGACCTTTCCCTGACGTCATATTCAAACCTCATCTGTAAGGTTTATAAGGATTTTTTCCAGCAAATTCGATAGCTTTCGCCGAGGTTTAACGAGGCCGGATGGCACAGTTGGACTGAGGTTTTATCACTGTTCTGCACTTGTTGTGAGCCAGACAAAGGCTTCTGTTGCCCAAACCCAAACGTGAGGGGCGGAGGGGAGGGAGAGGGGAGCAGGGAGCGCGCGGGCGTTTGGTTTTTTTCTCCCGTCCGGCCACAGGTCTCAAACGCCAATTTTCCAAAAAATCCGCACAAAACCCCGGCTGCTGTGTTTGTGGCCGCGCCCCCAACCCTCCAGGCCCCCACCCCACCCCAGTCCCAAAAGAAAGGCTGGGCCACCCCGCGTTCACTTGGGCTTTCGAGGAGCCGAGCGGAGCGGACGCGTTTTTGGTT
>JAADWV010000563.1:0-22006 GCA_023336295.1 Pythium folliculosum | reverse complement strand
TGATCCATGTCAGACTCTGACATGGATCACGAAGGACGGCACCAAACGTCAAGCGACTTTGCGAATCACCAAGTGACAGTCAGACAAAGAACTGATAAGGTATAATAGATCAGGCTGAGAATTCTCATCGCTCTTTCAGGCGGTTCACCCACAAGAATCTACATGAACGCAGGACACAATCCCTGTTGTTCTGGTTGTTGGGGTCGATTTGGTTACCAAGGACGCGATGTCCTTAGTGGCCCGGAGAGAAAGGCGACGGGCAAAGGTGAAGAACGTTCCAAGTGATCGCGAGTGGTGTGACCTGCAATTCTTGTCGCCAGTCCACTGAATCAGGAGTACTTGTCCCATCTCTTTTCTGAGCTCAGGGTTTAGTGGGTACAGTCCAACTGTGGTACATGTTACAAGCATTCCTCGTGTCAAACGTGAGAACTGAGTAGATGAAGAACGATCGCAGGGACACGAAGATTGTTCTCAGCGCGGAGGAAGCCAACGAGGCCGTGACTGAGAACTCTGCAGGGCACGTAGCCAGTTCACCCCATGGTTGTCTTGGCGCAAAAAAAAACGGGTAATGTATCTCCACTCGGAAGTACCCAGCATTCCTTCTCATGGCAGCAGCCACTTGTTATCCGTGCCTTCAACTGCACTCTGTCCAGCGAGACGCTCACTTGGCAATTTACTCCGACCGAGCAATAACCTCTCCACGGACAGCGCCCAACCTTCAGCCTGTCTCCCTCCCACACAATCCACACAAGAACAGAGAATGAAGCAGGAAGCTACGGCCAGCCACATCGCGGAGGAGCAGCTCGAGACCTCTGTGCAGAACCAGCGTCGGTCTCGCGATCGGCTGATTCGCATGCTGATCGATATGCTCCAAAGCGGCTCCGAGGCGAACCAACACGCTGGCCAGCGCCGCGCGCGTCCTCGTCTCGTGCTGTTGGGTAACGCACAGACCAAAATCCTCGGTGTGGTGCTGTCCGACACTAGCATGCTGGGCGGACTTGGCGAGCACGCGTTGTGAGAGACTCGCCCGCGCCGAGGGAAATGCATGCTGCGTTGATAGTTCACGCAGCTTTTCGCGCGACCAAAACAACTCGCGCGGGCAGACGCAAGGAATCCCGTTGCGCCTCGCCTTTCACTGCATCTCTGCGTACCCACACGGAACACAAAACATACCTCAAGGCCATCACGCACCAGCAACCTCGTACTTGCGGTGCCCACAGGCCTCAGTAGATAGTGTTGCTACATCTTCCAGGCTCTTCTTGACTGTGTCGCCATCAAATTCACATCATGCGGCTTCAACACGACTAAATCAAATAAATCCATTTACCGGTACTACGTAGCTTGTTATGGGCTCTACTCCAAGTCATGCGAATGTTCTTACGTGAGCCCGGCGAACGTGCTATTGGCCATCACAAACTTCTTGGAGCTTTCGTGGTCCTCTGACTGACAAAGTTGGCGTCTATTACGTTACATCTGTGTGAACTGCTATAGCGATACTTTGAGAAACACCTACATCGAGGGGGTTGGTGGGGCCTATGTAATCGTGGAGGCCCGCCACTGGAGACCGTCACCTTGCATGAAATCTGCGTCGTGGTCCTCTACTTCGAGCGTCATGGGCGGCATTCCGGGAGGGCCCAATCTGAGCGACACCCGCCTGCCCGCACGTGCCGACGATCTCGCGGTCCAGGAACATGGCGCGAGAACTGTGGCTCGTTCGCTTTGACCAGCGCAATCGCGCGCGGGTCCTGAATGGCGGAATGGCGCGTGCCGAAAGCCACGAAGTAGCCTAGGGACCGCGCCATGCGCGTGTCGGACCCGCGTGTGACCGCCCAGGTAATACTCGACGAGGCGCGGTTACGGCACACGCTGCTGCGTCGCCGCATCGATGACACGAGTGGCAACGTAGGCATCACAGAGATGGTGTCGTTTGAAATTTCATCCATGGCACTCGAGGGCGAGGCGTAGGGCGGCACGGAAAACGTGATGTTGGTCAACCAGCACAGCACCGGCGAGCCATAAGCTACCAGGGAAGTTGATAACCCGAAACGCTACAGTGATCAGATGCATGCACCAACTCAGCGACTCTGAGATGGAGATGGAAGGAAAGAGGGCCACGACGCGTGGCTGTCGTCGGTGCGTGGGACTTGGTTACTTGCCCGTGAGCGACGCGCACGAGATGTACGCCTGCCACGCGGGCACGTGGAGCGCCAGCCAGAACGACTGGAGACGCTTGGCACCAAGACACTTCGCCTTGTCGTACGGCAGCTTGGCCGGCTTCTGCGGGTACGTGACGGCGCAGTTGTCCTCGTAGAAGACACGCGTCTCATCGCACCAGACCTCGCACGGTCCCCAGTGGGTGGTGTCAAAGCCGGTTTCGTACTCGACGTACGTGGGGAGCGCCTGCGGCGTGCCGGTGGGGGCCGAGCGGCCGCACTCTTTAGTGCTGTTGACGCCTTCCGGACGGAACTTGTCGTAGATCATGGAGCGGATGGTCGGGTACTTGGTCTGCGAGTGATAGGCCTTGAGAAAGGCAGCGGTGTTGGTCTCATGTCCCCAGTCAAAGTGCATGCCATCGGGGACCTGGAGCGTGTTGGGACCGTCGAGCGTACCGGAGGGCGAGTTGTTGATCTCGCTGTTGGGCTTGGGGAGCGTCATCTTGCTGTGGGCGTCGGCCGAGTTGAGCGAGACAACAGCGAACACGGCGGCCGTGGCGAAGAGCGACTTGACCATGGTTGTTGGAGGTGGAGAGTGGGGGATGCTTGTGGTGTTGGAGGAAACTTGGAAAGTGAGAGGAGAGAAGCGCTTACT
This sequence comes from Pythium folliculosum, assembly GCA_023336295.1. NCBI lineage: Eukaryota > Oomycota > Peronosporomycetes > Pythiales > Pythiaceae > Pythium > Pythium folliculosum. The sequence continues at coordinate 19,198 of JAADWV010000563.1, read as the reverse complement.
CCGGCCCAGCGGCCTAGGAGGGTACTCCAGTGTGCACAGGCGCAGCGCCAAGGGAGAGGCTCGAGATCGACGGTAAGCGGCAAACAACCGCAGGAGGGTGTGAGAGCTATCGCTGCCCATCGGGGGATGGCGCTCGTTGAAGTTGCAGTTTCCACAACACTCTTCACGGCGGGGAAATTTAGCCCCTTCGATGCTTTTGCGCGTCACTTCTTCAAGGAGCGATCAGCTGCTTTGGGAATGTCGACCTCGCCGCTATTCTACGAGGGTCGGCGAAAGAGCCACCACGGAGTACCGTACTTCTAGTGGGTACGAGTCGCCACTGGTGATCGCACAACGCCAAGTTTACGATGGCGAAGCAAGATGCGAGGAGCATGCTAGATGCGCCTCCCGCTGCGTCGCTTTCAAATCCACCAGGAAGAGCGATCGGCCGACAAACAATCCCAGTTCGAGGTATATCCTGCAAGTGTGCTCCTCCTACTCAAAGAAGCTTCTTGACCGGCTCGTGGCGAGTGGCCGTGCCCCGACTACGCCACAGAGTCATGGCCGTCCGAGTGATTTGCCATCCGATTACCCATCATCCTCGTGCTCCAGCGCTTTGCGCGTGCGTTGGGAAAGCGTTGCTTCTGTTTGCCGCCCATCCGTTTGGCAAGCGGCGGAAAAAGCGGATTCGAAGAAATTGAGAGAGAGAGAGAGCGCTTTCCGTTGACCTACTTTGCACAGACGATCCGACGGGATGCTGAGGCCAGATCCGCCCTGGCGATGCGCTACTAGAAACTCGAATATGTATCCTTGCATTACTCACTAGTGTCAATTTGATAATCGATCTACGCTGCAAGGGCGATGTCACACGCGACAAAAGGTAGCCTTCGTGAAAGAACATCGACGTTGTGGCGGTCGGCTCGCGAGGCTCCCACCGCACGAGCCTATTTGCCCGTGAGCGACGCGCACGAGATGTACGCCTGCCAGTCCGGCACGTGGAGCGCCAGCCAGAACGACTGGAGACGCTTGGCACCAAGACACTTCGCCTTGTCGTACGGGAGCTTGGCGGGCTTCTGCGGGTACGTGACGGCGCAGTTCTCGTCGTAGAACACACGCGTTTCGTCGCACCAGACCTCGCACGGTCCCCAGTGGGTGGTGTCAAAGCCGGTTTCGTACTCGACGTACGTGGGCAGCGCCTGCTGGGCCCCCGTAGGAGCCGATCGACCACATTCTTTGGTGCTGTTGACGCCTTCCGGACGGAACTTGTCGTAGATCATGGAGCGGATGGTCGGGTACTTGGACTGGGACTTGTACGCCTTGAGGAACGCCGCCGTGTTCTGCTCGTGACCCCAGCCGAAGGACATCCCCTGCGGCACCTGGAGCGTGTTGGGACCGTCGAGCGTACCGGAGGGCGAGTTGTTGATCTCGCTGTTGGGCTTGGGGAGCGTCATCTTGCTGTGGGCGTCGGCCGAGTTGAGCGAGACAACAGCAAGCACGGCGGCCGTGGCGAAGAGCGACTTGACCATTGGTAGCTGGAGGTGGAAGTGGAGGAGGCTGGAGGAGCTTGTAGTGTTGGGAGAAAGTTGGAAACTGACAAGAGGAAATCCGCGGTCGCCGTTCATCGGAGCCGGACGTCGGCCACCATGGCGGTAGCCACCCGCGAGGCGTATGGCGTTCCTGAGGCGCTGGGGGTCGTCCGAACTCGTGTCCAGATGCAGATGATGTGATATCCAGGTGCTTCGATCTGAAAGCACGCGCTAGTGACGCGCCCGAGAACGCAGGCATGTAGCTGGCGCGCTACCGCACTGCGTAGTTGTCTATTCAGTTGGGCGCTCCCTATCGATCTCGATACAACGGCTGAAGGATATCTTCGACCGCTTGAGCCAAGACGACGGTCCGACTCGACCAAAAGCCCGATCCTCTGCTTGGTGCCTATTACTGACCGACTGTCTCCCTGGATACTTTGACAGACGGATGCAGAGAAGCCGCGAGAACGTCTTCGCTAAGCGATTTCGTTGAATGCGGCGGTTCTCCTCTCGTTCCAAAATTTTCGGGTGAGCGATCGGGCGATCTCGCCCGCGCCGAGGATCGTGGCGTGAGCTGAACGACCAGATTGCCTGTTAGTTCTTGAAGGAGGTCGCGGCTCCCACTACTCGCCAATCGTGGATGGACATCCGATGCTGTGCATACATTGAAGACCATCTTCTTCTGCTTTCCCGGAACGTCTTTGCGATCGACTGTGCCCGTCACCCACCCACGACAGAAAACACCGGATGATTGGGATCAACACATCGGGGATTACTCGGCTACATAGACAAAGGTGATCTTTCGAACGATCTGCCGTCGCCCGATCCATCACGCGATCTCCGCTGCCTTCCGCCTCTCTCGTTCGGCCCATCGCAGGGGAGACGATCGCCAGAAGCTGTGCACGGGAGTCATCGCGGACAGAGCCAGGTCGACGAGGTGTAGAACCTGGCTATGCACCTATTGGATTATGGTACGTTTTATGCACATTCAGAAAGACATAGCAGGGGTGTTACAGCGAAATGGAAAGCTTATGAATTGAGCGACATGGACATGATAGGATGGCTAACTTAGTCGCCACGTTTGGAAGAGAATCCCAAAGGCGTCCAGCCACAGCGTGGTGAATTGTGGTGCTGACCGCTTGGCGTTGAGCGTTGAGGTTACGCGATCGAGGCGCATTGCACTGGCAACATCATAGAAATCCGTTAGCGTCAACGCCATCTCGAGAGAACCCCAACCAACGACTGAACACAAACTTACTGTACACCTCCCAATAGTTCTGGAGGTGCGTGCCCACGTACATGGCCTGGACCCGCTTGGCGCCGTTGCACTTGCCCGCGAGCGAGACCTTGCCAACGTTGTTGCCCAGGCAGTCTCCATTGTAGAAGACCTTGGTGTTGTCGCACCAGACCTCGCACGGGCCGGCATGGCCCCACGGGAAGTCGACCGTAGCCGGCAGTGGCTGCTTCTCGCCGTCCGCGAGCGACCAGCCGCACTCCTTCGTGACCCAAGAGCCGGAGCCCGTGACCACGGCGTTGTTCATGATGAACGACTTGAGCGACGTCTGGCTCTTCATCACCTCGGTGATCTTCTGGACGCCCTGGTACCACGGGATGTTGGGTGCAAGGTTCGTGGTGTTGATCTGCATCACTGGGTACATGCCTTGGTAGAAATCCGGCGGGTACGACGGCTTGGGGGTGACCATGGACGTGTGGGCGTCGACGAGCGAGGCGGCGAGCGCCACGGCGGTTCCAACGAAAGCGAACGCGCGGACCATCTTGGTGTCGAAAGTCTGACGGAGCTGGCCGAAGGCAAATCACAGAATGACGTCGAGCGGATGGATAATCTCCACATGGCTGGGTACCGACACCAAGCTCGATGTCGATACCAAGAACCAGAAGGCTCCAGGGGAGCTGCTGCCTCCCTTCCGCACTCGCGTGAAGTCAGCCCCAGCAAGGCGGAGAAGCTGGGTTAAACCGCCAGACTCGCGCCTGGGAGCTCTGCCATCAACACATTGTCGTGAGGCTCCTCTTGCTAGTATCCGGACTTGCGCACGACGCTATGGCACGCCTCCGTTCAAGCTGGAGCCTTCGCGAAATCTCCGTTCCCCATCGTCTCCGCGATCACAATCGATCTGTCCCGGGGCTCAGCAGACACCATCGTCGGTGGAGCTTCGTTCCGACCTCGCCCATCCGTCTGGAGCAAGCAACTGACTGGCGTGCGCAATCTCCAGCCATGCCCTACCCAGATACTACGAAGCGACTAGGAGATCGGCAACACCTCCTCAGGGCGCGAAGGCTCCTCACCGTTCCAGGTCGGACATTCGAGGACAGACGCCTCAGAAGTAAGCGTTTCGCTCCCAGCTCAAATCATCGAAGAAGACGAATCAGCTGCCTGCGAGTGGCCACATCCTGCCGCCGCCTCCCCGGGTGGCCGTGTACTGTGGGATCCTGGTAGGGAGAGCGCGTACTGTAAATTATCGTTCTCATCTACAGCTAAGAACTTGAAGTCGTCACGACACGTGACGGCAGCTCATTCCCCAACACGGATACGATCGGACGAGAGGAGCGGGTGATATCTGTCTTGGATGGGATCCCAAACTTCAAGATCGTGAGCTGAGAGACGCTAGGTATAGAGTCGGCGGTCTCCCTGGAACTCTCGTGCCGAATACGGTACGCCAAGGCGGGAACCACCATCATGTACGTACCGGGGATGGTCCTCAGAGCGCGTGAAACCACTCATCTTGATGCTCCGACAGTACTCTGTGCTGGTGGTGGGGACGGAAGAAAGCGGAGGGAGGTGCTTCCCTCGCGAAAACAAAAATCGGCTGGCAACTTCAAGGATGTGTGAGCGCGACTTCGAGATCGGTGGTGACTTTGGTCGTCCCGTCCGCTGCTCAAGGCCGGCTGTGGGTCGGCGCCCGCCAACCTCCATTCCTCCGCACAGAGTGGTGCCTTCGACAGAGGCTAGGCCCCCCATAGACGCGCTCTATAGGAGGCATTTCCTCCCTAGTGGCGTTCTGACGGTCGTGCCTCAGTTTCCAATTGTCCACCCACATTCAAGACCACGATACCACGATGAACCGCGCTCTGAGTCTCGCCGCGGCCTTCGCCGCCATCGCGACTGTTACCAACGCCCACACGGCCATGAACATCCCCAAGCCCACATACCCCAAGGACTTCTACCAGTACATGAACCCGGTGATGCGAATCAACAGCACCAAGTTCGAGCCGAGCATCCCCGGCTGGCAAGGGCTCCAGAAGATCACGGCCGTGATGAAGACCCAGTCGTCGCTCAAGTCGTTCATCATGAACAACGCCGTGCTCACGGGCACCGGCTCTTGGGCCACGAAGGAGTGCGGCTGGTCGCTAGCGGACGGCGAGCCGCAGCCGCTGCCGGATGCCGTGGACTTTCCCTGGGGTCACAACGGGCCGTGCGAGATCTGGTGCGACAGCACCAAGGTCTTCTACAACGGCGACTGCATGGGCAACAACGTGGGCAAGGTCTCGCTCGCGGGCAAGTGCAACGGCGCCAAGATGGTCCAGGCCATGTACATCGGCACTCATCTCGAGAACTGGGAGGTCTACAGTACGTTCGTTTCTGAGGGATCGATACAGGAGGTTTTCCTTTGGCCGGTGGTGCGAACTAACTCGGGTTGTTCTGTGTCATAGTGAGCTGTGCGCCGATCGCGTCGCGTCAGCTGCGTGCCAACTGAGAGAGGGTGGAAGAGGCGATGTAGGGCTTCCGATAGTCTGGCGTCCTTCTCGAGTATGTGCACAATGCGTAGTCAGCAAGGGCGACGAGTTCTCAGCCAGGCCAATGCGACGTGGCCAATCGATTTGTTCACGACGGAGTAAGCATCCATAAGAATCCGCTTCTTTTTTGTTTTTGTTTGCCTCCTCTTCTCTTTCATTCTCTCTCTCGCTTGCGGACCCACAGCAGCATGAGATCCAAAGGTGGACAGGTTAGGCCCTCCTGCTTGACCTCCAAACCGAGTGAACCGCACGGTCGCCTCCTACAAATTGTACTGTAGCACAACGGGTGCAAATCAATTGTTGCTGTATCAGCAGCACGGCACTCTTCATAACACGACGAACTATTGTCAAACACGTCGGTTTACAACGCGCGCGCGGGTGACGAGAAGCAGGACTTGCGCGTTATCGTGCTGGCCATATGCATGCACAGGCTCCAGGACCGCAACATCGTGGAGAAAGGCGACCACGTTGATGTGGTCAAGATGGAGCTGTTTCCGATTTCGTGGCGGACGGTCGAGGGCGACGAAGTCGACGGCTCGAGGCAGGTCGCGAAGGCCAGGAACACAGTAGGCAGCGGGGGAGCCCTGAGCTGGCAGGAGAGAGCACGTGTATGTCAGTAGGCATGGCCACACATTAACCACACATTGTTCGGAACAGAGGGATTCGAATTGATATGCAACTACGAGACTGCTGCCGTGGTACGCACGAGGGAAGAGAGGATATCAACGAGTTCCGGCGGAGGGGGCTTGACGCAGAGCTTACGCATCACCAGGCTGCCGTCAGGGCGCTCGCTCACGCCTCGCCGCGCAGCTGGCGCGTGCCGCTGAGCGACGCGCACGAGATGTACGCCTGCCACGTGGACTCGTGGAGCGCGAGCCAGAGCGACTGGAGGCGCTTGGCGCCGACGCACTTGGCCTTGTCGTACGGCAGCTTGGCGGGCTTGCCCGGGTACTTCACCGCGCAGTTGGGTTCGTAGAACACGCGCGTGTCGTCGCACCAAACCTCGCACGGGCCCTCGTGGGAGACCGTGAAGCCCCAGTCGTACTCAACGTACGCAGGCAGCGGCTGCGGCGTGCCCGTGGCGGCGGACTGGCCGCACTCCTTGGTGCTCGCGCCACTGGCCTTGAAGTTGGCGTAGACCAGATCGCGCACGGACTTGTACTTGGTCTGCGCCTGAAAGGCCTTGTGGAACGCGGCCGTGTTGTGGTCCGGTCCCCAAGAGAACGACATGCCCTGCGGCACCTGAAGCGCGCTGTACCCGTCGATGAAGCCCGAGGGCGAGTCGTTGATCGGGCTGTTGGGCACCGGGAGCGACATCTTGCTGTGCGCGTCAACCGCGCTGAGTGACATGGCAGCGAGCGCCGCGGCGGAGGCGAAGAGCGACATGACCATGGCTGCGGGGGCGGTGAGGAGTAGAGGAGGTGGTGGAGTTGCTTGGTGCGTTGGATGCGAATTGAAGAGTGAGCATTGGCGTGGGTCCCGTCGGCAACCGTGATGTGGACGGCGAATAGCCCCCTCAAGGGCACACGAGGGGAAGCATTTTGTCCTAGGTCGCGCTCAGACCCGCTTGAGGATGGCATGGCGAGTGCTGTTGAGGGCAAGAGCGTTTGTGCACACTTGTACGGGAGAATATGACGTGATTTCACCCTTGATTTGATCCGATCGCTCGGGAAACGATGACTCGCCACTGACTAAAATGCATTTTGCTCGCGTAAGCAAGCGCTTCTTGATAAGCGACCTGCTGCCTACAGATGCTCCCAGCGAAGCTGGCTGACCGCGCGACGCCTCGCATCGTCTTCCTCCCCATCGGGCGCGCGCGATCGCCAGAATATTTCGGCCGCAGATGAGCGCTACTAATCGCCCCTGCACCTGATAAGGCGTCGCAACTTCAACCTCACCTGCGCCGCGCACGCCCCCAGCCAATGGTGTACAGACACTGGCGCACGCGGCGCCGTTGCTTCTGGAATGTTCGTCGTGTTGTCTGCTGCGGTTCTCGCTTCTGGGAAGCGCAAGCCCCGGCCCATCGCTTCTAGCGGGTTCGCTGTGTCTGTCCAACGCTTGAGCCGCAAATCAAACAGGAGAAAACAGCGGCACCGGCGGCTTCCCTCGTTTTTTTTGTTTTTTTTTAAACTTAGGATGCTAGCCATTAGTAGAACCTCTAGCGGCTTCCCTTGGGGTCCGCCAGTGCTGCGAGCTCCCAGGACCGCTGCGGCTCCTGTCGGATGTGCGTCCCGACCAGGTCATAGGTACTGAATTAGTGGACGTCGTAATGCACAGAGCCGGTGCGATACGTCCTCATGTCTGATTGCACATAGCCGATCCATCCACCGTTGATGTGAAGAAGGAGGCGTTGGGGCTTCCTTGAACGTGCGGCGCCATGTCCGACCCCCGATCCGAGAAGCGTCAGGGAGCCCCCGTGTCAGGCAGTTGGGGGCTCTGGGGGAAGCGATCTGCCCTTCGATGGGCTTGCCCTCCGCCCCCAGCCAGCAGCGTCGGTGGCATCCTCAGCGCGTACGGGAAACGCGCATCACGACAACAAGCAGGGCGGATTCCCGCTGGCATTTGCTTCGGAGCTTCCTATGGATCTCGTCCGACATGATGAATTCTGGGTGAGAGAGAGCCGCACGACACAAACAAACAAGAGGAGACCAACCACACAGTATACATTTTCGCAAGTCGTGATTCCATAGACTCCAAACGGCGTTCCGCTCCCATAAAGTGAGCGGTTCCCGCGCATTACGCGCGCGGGCACGCGAGGAACTGCTGCGACTGGGGCGAGTTGAACGTCTTGCAGAAGCGGCAGCTCGTGCCGAAGCAGCCCACTCCGCCCGCGCGGCAGGCCGCGTCCGTGTACGCGCTGATGCCGACGTTGTTGTCGCCGCTCGACACGCTGGCGGCGCACGCGTCACGCGTGGTCGTCGGTGCTGGCGCCACCGTGGTCGGCGGCGGCGGAGGCGGAGCTGTCGTGGTCGGGGGAGGCGGCGGCGGCGCTTGGGTCGCCGGCACGGGCGCTTGGGTCGCCGGCACAGGCGCGGGCGCCGACGGACATGGCGACAAGTACGACGACTGCGGCGTGTCAAAGGCCTTGCAGAAGCGACACGCGGTGCTGAAGCAGCCGAGCCCGCCGCTCTGGCACCTCGCGTCGGTGAAGCCAAAGATGCCGACGCCGTTGTCGCCGCTCGAGACGGCCGCCGCACACGCGTCGCGGGTCGTGGGCGCCGGCGTGACCGGTGGCGCCGTGGTCGTCGGGACCGGCGCGCGCGTTGTGGGGACGGGGGCGACAGTCGTGGGCGCCGGTGGAAGCGTCGTGGGCGCCGGCGCCACAGTCGTTGGCGAGGGACACGCCAGCCAGTGCGACGCCTGCGGCGACTCGAACGTCTTGCAGTAGCGGCACGCCGTGCTGAAGCAGCCGAGACCGCCCGTGCGGCAGGCCGCGTCGGTGTACGCGCTGATACCGACGTTCTGGTCGCCCGAGGAAACGCTCGCGACGCAGGCGTCGACAGTCGCGACGGGAGGCGCAGTCGTCGGGGGCGCAGTCGCGACGGGAGGCGCAGTCGTCGGGGGCGCAGTCGCGACGGGAGGCGCAGTCGTTGGCGGCGCTGCGGTGGGGGGTCTGGTAGTGGGAGGGGCCGTCGTTGGTGGTGCTGTGGTCGGAGGCGCCGTGGTTACGGGCGCAGCAGTGGGGGGCTTGGTGGTTACGGGCGCGGCGGTTGGAGGCGCCGTGGTCGCCGGATTGGCGGTCGTGGGTGCCGGCGCCGTGGTAATGGTCGTCGGGGCCGACGTTGTCGTGAGCGCGCTGATCGGGATGACGTCCAGCGTGGGGCGGTCGGTGGACCCGACGACCGGGCCGCTGGTCGCGTCCGGGGCCACGGCGGGCAGCGGCGTGAAGAACACGTCGTCGCCGTTGTTGGTGTCCACGGCGCTGCACGGGACGAAGCTCGCGGACTGCGGCGTCTCGCGCACCTTGCAGAAGCGGCAGAGGTCGCTGAGGCAGCCCACGCCGCCGATCGTGCACGACACGTCCGTGGCGATGTTGATGCCGACGGCGGCGTCGCCCGTGGACACGGTGGTCGCGCACTGCAGGCTGAACGCCGGGCCGTCGTCGATGACATCTAACGGGTCGACGTCTTCGCCAGACCCGAAACCCTCAATCGCCGAACAGATGAGCAGGTTGCTGTAGGCCTCGTCGCGATTGAGGCGGCAGTAGCGGCAGATGTCGGAGACGCAGCCGAGTCCGTGCTGCGCGCACGTCGGGTCGGTCGCGATGGTCAGCAGGCGGTACATGTCCTTGGGCGACGGGTGAATCGTACAGGCCGCCGCCGGGGCTGCCGCCGGGTCTGCCGCGTCCAGCACGAATGCTTGCGTGGCAGTTGACGGCGCAGCGCTGCTGGGGAGCGCGAGCAGCGCCGCGAGCGCGGACGCGAGCACGAGCGAGGGTCTCAGCATGCTGGAAAGCGCCAGGACGACGGGCGCAAACCAGGAGAAGTTGAAGAGTGATCGGTCGCGAGCGCGTCTCGTTGGATCCGCGACGGCCAACGAAATATCTGGCACCGGTGGTGCGTGGCCCGTGGTACGGCTGGAGGGGCAGGAAGGCGCTTGGTTCCTCGCTTGTTCGGCGGTGGAGGGACGAGAGGCCGTTTGGAAGTACGCTAGGTACGTATCAAATTCACGAAGCGCCGCCGTCCGTGCGACACGCTGGGATTGGAGAGAAAACCAAGCGCGAGTCCCGATCCGAAACACCGCGACACTTGACGGATTAATAACCACCACCATACGCAGCTGCACGCTCTAGGCCCACAAGGGGATCACATGGATCCAAGCCCCCAGCCAGCCCTCAAAGGGTCACCAACGGATACAAAACGCACAGGATCCGTTTCGCTGTGGTACATGAAGAGACGCGCACGCGCATGAGACCGCGCTGCTCCAAAGTGGCGACTCGTGGCGGGGTCGCCGCAGCACGTTCGGCGATCTCTCTAAGCGTCGGTTTCGGATTGCGCCGGAAGAAGATCCTGTCACTATCGTGGGATGTGACTGTAGCCATGTAAGAGTGAGATGGGTTCAGATCTCATACAATATTGAGGTTATCAGGAGCGCAGCGATGCACACGCCAGCATGAACGACGATTGCAGCGTGTCGTACAGCTTGCAGAAGCGGCAGCTCGGGCTGAAGCAGCCGAGACCTCCGAACTGGCACGACGAATCGCTCGCGGCCGAGATGCCCACGGCGGCGTCGCCCTCGGAGACCGATGCCGCGCACGGATCGGCGGTGGGCGGTGCCGGGGTCGGCGCGGTTGTGGGCGCCGGAGCAGGTGCGATTGTTGGCGCAGTTGTCGTCGCTGTGGTGGGCGCCGTGGTGGGCGACACGAGCGGAGGCGCCGGTGACGGAGCGGGGGCCGGAACATCAAACACGATCTGGTCGAGCGTGGGACGATCTGTGGACGCGATGGCGATGCCGTTGCTCCTGCCAGGCGCGGGTATTGGCGTGAAGAAGATGTCGTTTCCATCGTTTGTATCGATCGCGCTGCAGGGCACAAACGATTGCGAGGCCTCAGAGGTCCACACCTGACAGAAGCGGCAGAGGTCGCTGAGGCAGCCGACGCCGCCGAGCGTGCAGGAAACGTCGGTGACCACGTCGATGCCGACGGCGGCGTCGCCGGACGAGACGACCTTGCGGCATGTGAGATCAAACGCTGGTGGAGGAGGCAAGAGGGACGAAGTCACTGCTGAGCACGGTAAGAACGAGGCGGACAGTGCCGTCTCGAGCACGCTGCAGAAGCGACAGGTCGCGGAGAAGCAGCCGAGTCCGCCGGTTGCGCACGAGGGGTCCGTGGCGGCGCTCACGCCCGCGGAGAGATCGCCAGGGGACACAGCAAGCGCGCAAGCGTCCGTAGTGTGTGGCGGTGGAGACATGGGCGTGGGCGTGGGCGTGGATCCCACCACGTCCGAGCACATCAGCAAGTTGTCGTGCGACGGCGTCGTCTGGAGCAGGCAGTAGCGACAGTTGGTCGTGATGCAGCCGACGCCGCTGCGGTCCGCGCAACTCGCGTCCGTCACGATCGCCAGGCCCTGCGCCGTGTCTCGCATGGTCGGCGCGACAGTGCACAACTCCGCGGAAGCGCCGACGGACGACGCGCTCAAGAGCAGCAGGGCGGTGGTGAGAGCCTTAAGTAGCATGGTATACTTCGTTCGCGTCGCTCCTTTGTGGATTAATGGCCGATGGCCTCTTTGCGAGGAGATCCCTCACAGCGGATCATGCGGAGAGCATGTTATCAGGTTGACAAAGCCATGTTCGGGAAACTTTCTGTCGGCAGCTTCAACCGCGAAGAACCGCGAGGGGGCGCGGCCCTTTGAAAGGGGAAAGCGACATGCAACATGCTGATCGCCGAGCTGGCGCTTTCTGACGCTTTCCAGAGACCGTTCAAGTCAAACTCCACCCCGCATCTGGTGGTGCCTCCCAGGCGCTCGAAGCATCGCCAAGAGAGCACCTAGCTAGCGACCCAGTGCGCCGGAGTCCGACACGGCAGCTACTCACTCGTACTGTTCACACCGCAGCCAGCACTATTCCGTTACCTTCGCACTCCTGTTGTCGTCCCGCGCGTCACGTTGCGCTCCCGGAGTAGTAGGAATGTTCTTGCTGTCACACGGATGCCAAGAGCTCAGTGCTGACGTCCGAGGAGAACGGATCCGAGCAGTGTCGACTTCGCTCAACACGAGCCGGACGCGTTCTGCCGCACCAACTGGACCTGCGACGCAGGCGATCGACGGAGCCTGTTGGTAGAGTTGTATCAAGCCTCACCGACGCGCGCGGACTACAGATCCGGAGAGCGACTGCTGGGCCTGCGGAAAGCGGCATGTCCCAAACGCGAGAGTTTCAAGCGTGGCCTGATTATGGACAAGTAGCGATGAGATGAACAGATCAATGCGACATTCCTGACCGCCAAGTCAGAATACACCCAAACCGGCATGTTTTCACATGGCAATAGATGCCAGTATTCATTGAAAGGATCATTTTTCGACCTCCTCCCAACAAGTTATATCACATTCAGTGTGTTAAAACGTAGTTTTTAGCACGCCATTTGTGGGCGTGGCCGCTCTCAGCGGAAGGTTCAGCCCCGCCACACGGTCCGTTATGTGGCGCTGATCACGAGCCAGGACGTGCGTCCTGCAGGCAGTGTCAGTCAATCTAAAGCCTACCATGGCAAAGGAGACTCCCCGAGATCTCGCTGGGCGGTGGGGATGATCACCGATCAAGGCGAGCCATCCAGACTGGAATCCACTCGCATCCCTTGCAAGACGTCGCGCGAGTCCGTATACCTGGGAGCTCTCCCGTCGCCCCCTGCTCTTGATGCCGGAGATGTAGGCAGCGACGGATGACCAGCAATCGTCCGCACAGCCATGAGCTCAGTCTCGAATTTACACGCATCCTTCTCCTCCTCTTCCTCATCTCCAGCCGCCATGGCCCGCTCGTCCTTTGCCGCCCCCGCCGTCCTCGCCGCCGCGATGTTCGCCGTCTCGGTGGACGCGCACACCAACATGGCCGTGCCCAAGGTACAGTTCCCCGACGGGTTCTACAACGGCAACTCGCCCTACGGCCGCATCAACGGCGACGCGTTCTCCAGCGCGTCGTCCATCGCCAGCTACCAGGGCGTCCAGAAGATCGCCAAGGTCATGGAAGGCTACAAGACGCTGCGCCAGTTGATCATGGCCAACGTCAACATCAGCACGATCAGCGGCCAGACCGGCAACAAGGAGTGCGGGCTCACGATCACCACCGGCGCCAAGCAGCCGATCCCCGACGCGATCGACTTTCCCTGGGGCCACCCGGGTCCGTGCGAGGCCTGGTGCGACAACACGCGCATCTTCTTCAACGCCGACTGCCAGGGTAACAGCGTGGGCAAGATCACGGTCGACAAGGCCAAGTGCGCGGGCGTGAGCATCACCCAGGCCATGTACGTCGGCGTCCACGTGTCCAACTGGGAAGTCTACGGTGCGTCAAGCTGTTGATTGAGTTTGTAGTCGTTGAGTGTTTTGACGATGATTCTTGGTTTTGTGTTTCTGCTGAGCAGCCAACTGCGCGCCGATGGAAGGCGGCACGAAGACCGATCCGGCGACGCTGTTTGACGACAGCGCGAGCGGAAGCGGCGCGTCGTCCGGTGGTGCAACCAGCTCGGGCAGCACCGGCGGCGACGCCGACAGCAGCTCAAACGCCACGCCGTCGCTCACACCCGCGACCACCAGCAGCGGCAGCAGCGGCAGTGCCAACAATGCTGGTAGCGGTGGCACGTCTACGCCCGTGCCCATGACGACGACCCCAGCGACGACGGCCCCCGCGACGACGGCGCCCGCTGCGGCCACGAGCGGCTCCAGCGGTAACTCCAAGTGCAAGCGTCGCGCGCGCGACTAGATCCGTCGGCGAGTCTTTTACGCAGGCCGCAGAGAGAGGATGTAGTGGCCGATATTGTTTGTTGTTTCTGTAAACCACGTTTTTCGGGTTGTTCCTGCCAATCGCAAGTGCTCCCCCGTTTATCGTAAATCAGGTTTTCGTTTCGCTAGTCTGTGAGATACAGTGTGTTTCACCATTAGGAGCAGTACAAAATCGAAGTCACTGTTATAATCGATACGTTACGAAACATTCTGAACTATATATAAGCAATTTGAGAGGTCAGACTTGATTTACTTGCTAAATGTATATATCAGTGGTGCTCCTGATCGCAAAACGAACTGAACGAGGATGTTGACGCCGCCCGCCCGGAGCCACATCGGGGGGATAGCTACACCATTTCCAGACCAAAACAAGCGATACACCGTATCAAATTCGCGCGAACACAGATCAAATTCGCGCTACCTCTCATAAACTATCTCTCCGCGACGCAAATGCCTCTACAATCTGATATTCAATGAATTAGGAGCCACGATAGTGGTCCTCACGTACCCTAAACCATAGCCTCTAAAAGTCGAGCATACTCAAAATTTCGTTTTACGAGGGGTTAGCGAATTTGATGTTGGGAAAAACGATTTCGATTTGAAATGGTGTACGGAGCTGCCGTATAATACAGTTTGTTCGAGCTCTAAGCCACCCCCTGATATATAAATATAGAGGGAGAATCAAATAATATTCTGAACATTAGAATCAATTGATTGGATCAAATGTATGCATCATGACAGGTATATACGGTTTCTCCCGCGGCTTAGAGCTCGAACAAACTGTAGCGGACAAGACAGAAAAGAGCCAAACAAGTGGAGAGTGTAATGCAAAATTTGAGACTCCCGATTCGGGAGCCGTGCCGCGATTAGCAGGGGGTCCCGCGCGCTAGCACCGGAGCGTAGCGGAGGTTGCGGGCGTGGGTCCTGCAAGCGGCAGACGGCGGACCCACAAGCACTCGTTGAATGGTCAATCTAATCTCGAGCCACCGGAGCGAAGCGGAGGTCGGCGAGGCTCCTGCCCAACATCCCGAGAGTCCTAACAGTCATTACAATCCGACCTTTTTCTGTAACTTGTCCGCTATTACATGGCAGCTCCGTAGCAATTCCCCCGCATCGGGTACAGTACCGTCACGTCTGGCTCAACGTCGGCAACCGGGCACTTCAGGTGGCCGAACCGGCTTGCTGTGGGCTCGTCTATGCGAATGTCAGTTCTCCCTCCGTCGTTTTGCGGTGGCTCGTCCGGAGCTTGAAACGTGGCGACGCCCGCTGCGAAACCAGCCGGTCACGTAGAATGCCAGCAGCTCACTTTGGCGCTGCTTCTCCCGCGTGACCCTGGAAGGACAGGGACGCTGTGCCTGCCATGGCATTGGCACGCTGCTCACACTGCCATTCGCCAATTCACCGCGTCGCCCTCACTCGATCCATCGTCACTATGGTCCGCACCGCCTTCGCTGCCGTCGCCGTCGCTGTGTCGACGCTCAGTGTCGCCGTCCACGCGCACACCAACATGGCGGTGCCCGCGCTCAAGTGGCCCGACAACTTTTACAACGGCAACTCGCCCATGGGCCGCATCGAGAGCAGCACGTTCAAGCAGGCCGCGGACCCGCAGTACTACGGCGCCAACAAGATCGCCAAGGTCATGGAGAGCTACAAATCGCTGCGCGAGCTCATCTCGGCGAACGTGAACCTGACCACGATCGACGGGCTCAAGGGCACCAAGGAGTGCGGGCTCACGATCACCACGGGCGAGAAGCAGCCGCTCCCGGACGCCGTGGACTTCCCCTGGGGCCACCCGGGCCCGTGCGAAGTGTGGTGCGACAACACGCGCATTTTCTACGACGGCGACTGCCAGGGCAACAACGTCGGCAAGGTGCCCGTGGACAAGACCAAGTGCAGCGGCGTGAGCATCATCCAGGCCATGTACGTCGGCGTCCACGTATCCAACTGGGAAGTCTACGGTACGTTTGGTGATTTGGGAGTGAATCTGTTCCGGAGGTTGAGCCGCTCACTCGTTGATCTCGTGTGTTTTCAGCCAACTGCGCTCCGATTGTCGGCGGCACCAAGACCGACGCGGCGGCGCTTTTCCAGAGTGGCGCTGCCGCCGCCTCTGGCAGCGACACGGCGGGTAACGACGCGACCACGAAGCCCGCGGCCACGACCGCCGCGCCGGCTGCGTCCAGCGACGAGTACGACGATGAGACCGATGCGCCGGCGGCCACTTCGGCGGCGCCCGCGCCAGCGGCGACCACGAAGGCCCCGGCCTCGTCTGCCGCGCCCACGCCCTCGGCCACCAAGGCCTGCAAGCGTCGTGTGCGCCACTGAGCTCCAGAAGGAGCAACAGGGCTGTCTCTTATGATGGTGTCTAATAAACCCCACGAGCGTTTTTCATGTCGAGCGCTCCATTTCGCTACGTAACGTTTTTCGTCGCTCATCTGGACTTTTATGCCAGCTTCTTGTCCTGGCCCTCTATTATTAATAGGCAGCTCCGATCGCACGACGGGGCTTGCTCAGCTCTTTTCGCCTGCCAACGCAGCGGTCGGTGAGGAGCTACAGTACACGGTCACCTCAACGTCAGCAACTCGGTCCAGCTGGCAGTACGGAATCGACTGGCTCCTCCTTTCCGCACTTCGCTGTTTTACAGGCTGTTTACCTTGTGATAGACCCAGACTGACAGCTCTAAAAGCCATTTTGGATCGTTTGAGCGTGTCTAAAACTGATTTTACGTTGTGGCAGAGGCAACTCTTCCCCCTCACCAGCTGGTCTCACCGCACGAACACGCAGCTCAACCGGGGCAAGTGAGTGCCTCTGCCGCTCGCCCAGCTGAATCCGGTGGAGCTCCCGTGCTTCGCGGTCCCCCCCGACACACACCCATGGCACTTCCCTCTCTCTCTCTCTCGCTCTTTGTCATTCCGCAATCCGCCCCTAAAGCCCCTAATCCCAAGTGCCATGCTCACTCGCTTCTCGCTGCCGCTCGCGTCCGCGCTGGTGCTCGCGCTGGGCCTCGCGCCCCAGGCGGCCGACGCGCACTCGTGGATGCTCGTGCCCAAGCCGACGTTCCCGGAGAAGTTCTACCTGCAGATGTCGCCGTTTGCGCGCATCAACGGCGAGTCGTTCGCGGGCGCCGCCAGCGTGCCGAGCTACAAGGGCCCCGAGAAGATCGCGGCCGCGATCAAGTCGAGCGGCGCCAAGACGCTGCGCGAGTTCGTGATGACCAACATGAACATCACGATGACCGACGCGGTCAAGATGCCGACCAAGGAGTGCGGCATGTCGCAGGCCTCGGGCGCGCGCCAGCCCGTGCCCGACGCCGTGGACTTCCCGTGGGCCCACCCGGGGCCGTGCGAGATCTGGTGCGACAACACGCGCCTCTTCTTCAACGACAACTGCAGCGGCAACAGCGTGGGCAAAGTCACCATCGACAAGGCCAAGTGCGCCGGCGCGAGCTTTCTGCAGGGCATGTACGTCGGCACGCACGTGCCCAACTGGGAAGTGTACGTCAACTGCGCGCCGCTCGCGGGCGGCTCGGCCACCGACGCGGCCGCCGTGTTCAAGACGACAGCGGCTGAGGGCAGCGCGTCGTCGGCCGCTGCCGACAGCGACAGCGACAGTGCCCCTGCGGCCACCACGACCGCCCCCGCGGCGACCACGGCGGCGCCCACGGACGAGTACGACGACGAGCCCACGACGAGCACGCCGGGATCCAGCAGTGTGTCCCCAGCGCCCACGACGGCCTCGCCGAGCAAGAAGCCTTCTTGCGCCAAGCGCCGCCGCGTCTAAATGTGCAGAGCGTGCCTGGTGCCGCCCAAGAAGACTATAATAATGTGAAGTGTCGTAACTCGAATCAAAACACGTCGTAGTGTGGCCCCTCAGACCGTTGGTTCTCGCTTGTTTCCGCCCACCATACGGCGTCCCCAATGATCTGACAGTGCGAACCCGGCCATCGGAGGCCCAGAGCTCAGATAGATCCCGGCCACACAGAGCACTCTTAGGTCGATGGACCTGAGCTGCCTCCGCGGTGTTCACAGTCACGGGTTGCCGGGCCACAGGAGAAACTGATCTGATCGGAGCGAGCTGCTGGCGGCTGTTGAGTCGCCGCACGGCCACCGTCGTTGCACAAGCGTCGCACAATTTGGACTGCTACACCGACGACGACGATGATCCTGAGGATGGCAGTGCCGATGTACTTTCGCGTGATGGGAGTGACTCAGGTGCCATCCGGAGACCGATAAGTGTCCGCTTTCCGCTGCCTGCTGGATCTCCCGCGTCTCCTTTACTGTCGCCACCGAGAGCTTGAACGCCGGATTCCCACCTGGTGGCCACATGTGGCCACTAAAATCATGTTTTATCATAATGGTAGAGGACAAGATCGGGTGTTTTATACCATCCATTTAACTCTTAGTTCATTACATACGTGCAGAAAGTGGTTTCATTTAGCGTTTTAACTAGTAATGTCGTCGGCTCGCTTGGTTCCAGATGGCACTCAGTCGGATTCGCGTCGAGCGCGTTAGTCGCTGTTTCCACCACGTAAAGTGCGGGCTGTCCGCCCATCCAGCTGGCGGTGCTGCCGCGACCAACTATCCAGCGGGGGGCTCCGGATCTGTCTCCTTTCAAATGGACCAGCTTGTCACGCAAGGCACGCCTCCCAGGACGGAAGTCTGCAGTAGGGGGAGGGCATCCAACGTTTTATCATTCTGCAATTCGCCTGCTCCCACTGCCGTCCGCTTCCCCTCTCTCCTCTCTTCACAGAATGGTTCGCGTGTTCCTGCTCGCTGGCGCCGTGGCCGCCGTCGCGTCCGTCGCGGACGCCCACACGGCCATGGTCGTGCCCAAGCCGTCGTACCCGGCGGGCTTCTACCAAGGCATGAACCCGGTCATGCGCATCGACTCGTCCAAGTTCGCCAACGGCTTCGCCGGCCACGAGGGCCTCAAGCGCGCGGCCGCGGCTATGAAGGGCCAGGCCTCGCTGAAGTCGTTCATCATGAGCAACGCCGTGCTCACGGGCACGGGGTCGGCGACCAAGGAGTGCGGCTGGGCGCTGGCGAACGGCGAGCCGCAGCCGCTGCCGGCCGCGGTCGACTTCCCGTGGGGCCACCCGGGCCCGTGCGAGGTCTGGTGCGACAACACCAAGGTGCTCTACAACGACGACTGCATGGGTAACGGTGTGGGCAAGGTCTCGCTCGCGGGCAAGTGCAGCGGCGCCAAGATGATTCAGGCCATGTACATCGGCACGCACGTCGAGAACTGGGAGGTATACATGCAGTGCGCGCCGATCGGTGCTGGCGGCGGCGGCGGTGCCGCGGCCGGTGGCAGTGCCGCGGCTGGCGGCAACGCTGGTGGCAATGCTGGTGACAATGCTGGTGGTAACGCCGGTGGCAACGCTGGTGGTAACGCTGGCGGTAACGCGGCTGCTGGTGGCAATGCTGGGGTCAATGCTGGTGGCAACAACAGCAACGCCGGTGGCAACAACAACAACGGTGGCAACAACAACAACCAGGGTGGCAACAACAGCAACAACAG